>PVLA01010407.1:0-63645 GCA_004027455.1 Hydrochoerus hydrochaeris | reverse complement strand
GTTACGCCACCGGCCGCCTAAGACAGGCACAGGACCAATTGCTGTCCTGCAGGCCCATGATGGGTAAGGCCTGGTTGGGTACATGTGAAGAGTCCTTGACCTAAGACAGGTGCTGTCCTCGCAGGGACTGCCACTCCCATAAATGATAAGAAAAGCAATGTAGGGAGCGGCCTAATAATCTCACACATCTCTTCCTCCTGTGGGTCCGGTCCTCCAGCGGGCGTCCGGTAGGTCGGATTGCATTTCCCGACTGACTAAATGTCAAGATTAAAATGTTAATTGATACCTATTGCCCTGAACCTGGGGCGCCTTCTGCTTGGAGTTGAGGCCAATTAACACCTATTGTTTGGGATTGTCCCTGCCTGGCCCTGGGCCTGGGGCATTTCCTGCTTGGGGCTGGGGGTTGTTGCCAGGGTTGACAAATATATATTCCAGCTTCTAAAAAATAAAGGCGGATTCAGATTCACTCACAGACGGGTGTGCAGTGTTTTCTGTCTCTCAATCGCCAACTCCCTGACCACCTTTGGGAAACCCTAGCCCTGCAGCAGCTGGACTCCGGCACTGGAGTAGGTTTTCATTTGCTGGAGGATGGTTTTAAAAAATTTATTCATTCTGTGTCAATCAGTGTCACATAGTTGTTAATTTTTTCAATTCCCAGTCTGAGATACACGAAGCAAAGGAAAACTCAGGATCCATTTTGAGATCTTGTCTCCAAACAAAAAATAAAAAGGACTGGAGATGTAGCTCAGTACAAACCACAACCAACACTGGCAAAGTAAGGCCGTGTAAGTCGGGTTAAGACTTCCTCAGACCTGCTCTACTGACAAGCAGGACATCTCTGATGTCACTTCCCAAAGCATGTGTGTCCCCTCCTCACACTGGTCACATCCCTGGGCACTGGACTCATCAGCTCATGGATGCCAGTGACTGACACCCCAAGCAGAGTCTCCTATGAATGCTTGCAGGGTTTCAATGCCCCTCCCTGTGTTCGGTAAATAAATCACACTAATGGAACCAGAAGCCCACCATGGCACTTCTACACCCCAGGAGTCCCTTGTTAGGCTGATTTCCCCTTCCCGACAATCAGATTTTCCATTGTTTGTTGTACATATAGTGACACATGTAATAACAGTTGTGATTAGCAAAAATGGACTAGAAAAGAGTATAAAACCTTCTGCTCTCCTAAGAAATCAAGAGTGATTTTAGAATGTATAGTGTCACAAAATGTATGTAATGATAGTGAAAATGAAAAAGTCCCTCATTCCCAGGAAAGACAGATTTTACATCCATGGCAACAGGTAAACATCAGAACCGGCTTTAGTCCTGTCTGATCAATCAATGACAGCACACCTTAATCTAGTTAATTAATGATGATGAGCCCATCGCAGAAAGTCACCCAGCCGGTGACCCATGCTTTGAGTGCACAATGGTCTCGCTCCAGGGAAGGCACTCTGATCTCAGCCTGCTACTCAGGCTTGGCCCCACCCATGCTGATCAATCTGCTCCTGAGGCTGTCCTGTTTCCATCGCTACCCCAGTCAGGCCCTGACCCAGCACTCTGTCAGAGGCTGGCATCTTCCCTGCTCCATGAGACTGCCATGAACCCGCACGGCACTCCCTTACTGAAGTGAGCCATCACACTCTTTTATTTCGTCTCCTGCTCCTTCTTCTGTTACGGAGTTAGGACTTCTTCCTTGGGCAAGAGGTAGTCAGTAGCAAACATGGCCTATATATCTATCTGCCCTTTGCTTAGCTCCCTCTTAACCCAGACTTTAAACTACTAAAAATGTCAATGGTTGGAAGAATTGATGTGGTCAAGTACAAGTGCTCATGGATTATCTTTCCCTTACTTCCATTTCTGTCTCACTCAGCAGGAACTTTCCACATGGCTGGATGAGCAGGGGCACTTAGACACCTTCATGGGACCTGAGCGCCATTCCCCGTTTCCTTTCTCAGCCTACCCTTTCCAATCACACCCAGGCATTATTCTAGAAAACAGAATTATGTCAGGAGTCAGTAGGCCACATAGTCCTAGTTTTTCCCAAAACTCTGCTAGAAGCTATGGAAAAACTGATGTTCCTCATAGGATTTTGCAAGTTTCCTTCTCTTTTGGAAACCACAGAAGTTGGGGCAGCGTTGGCATGGATTGAAGATCATAGGAGGAGACCGATGGCTCCCTGGAATAAACCCACCCAGTGTTCCTCAGAATGTCTCCATTCCCCTCCGAGACACTTCCAGCATGTATTTCCTTCCCACTGCTGCAGGAAGAGATTTGGAAGGACTAAGGGACCAAAAATAAGGAATAGATTTATCGGTTGTTCCTAGCTCAGCAATCGAATATGCTTGGTAAGATGAATGGGTTTATATTCCTCTCTTCAAGGCCTTATAAGTAGAAATGGGAATCGAATACATCAAGGCAAGACCAGCCCAGAAGCCTCCATATAAAGTACAACTATTGCTCAGATGAAAATATATCAAGTACTCAAATTGAGACCTTGCTCTTACTGAGTGTCGAGGTGAGTGTGAGGGCTTTCAGAGGCGGAGTCACTGGGATCTAATTCATCTGAGATTCAGTAAGAAGGAGCCCAGATGGCTCCCAATAGAAATCCAATGAAGTAAAATCCTGGATTGAAAGGAGGGGTCCGATTTCCAAGGGAGACAGCAGGGGGAAGAGTCAGCGAGTAATGAAGCAGGAATGCATCCCCTGAAACTGGCAGACAGCTTCCTATTTTCATGTAACTGGTCAAAAATGTCTCTTCCGCCTGTGGTGTGTCCTTCCCAAAGGACAGGCGTTCCAGTTCTAATGTGCACTCATCTCTCCCGGCCACCTTCAGAAAAAGATCCTGACCTGCTTCTGTCTCTGCTATAGACAGGCAGCAGCCAGCGCTCATTGTGCCAGTCCATGTGGCTTTCTTAAAAGGAAATGAAGGCTTCCAAAGACCAACTGGTTTCTGCAGGATTGCGTTCTTCAGTGGCTGAAGCAGACTGAAGCCCATGGCTTTGTTGTGGAGTTCCATGGTTCTCCTGCTATACCTGCTGGTGGCACTAGACAGGTCACTAGAACGTCATTTACGGCCCCTCCTGGACCTCGGGAAAGCACCCCGAGAATCCAGCTTCTCAGCATGAGCAGTGTCGTCCTCTGTGAGCAGCAATGTTCTTTGCTGCTCAGCCCTGAGTTAGGAGGTGAAATTGCCACAGTTTTCAGAGCCCACGGCTGCTTTGCGGTTGAAAATATCAACACTCGAAACAGCACAAACACGAAGGACACTTTTTGATTATAAAAAAAAAAAAATGCAGCATTGACATTGAATTTATACCACAGGAGGAAACATCCTGCCACTTGTCTGCCTCCCGGTTCCAGTCTCAGGTCTAGAGAAGAGTTGGCTGCCTTGGTGACAGTGCTCCTCAGATTCTCTGTGTCCTCTGAATTCTTGGCTCCTCGTGCTGGGAAACAGAGGCATCCAGGGAGGGCAACTCCCTCTCCTTTTGCAGCCTGCACTGGAGCTCAGCTCTGGATCAGCATCTGGGCTCCTTCTTCAGAACCTTTCCCAACACGGCCCAGTGACCCAGCGACCCAGCGTGTCTCTTGAAAGGACTTTGTTATCATCATCTCGATGACAGTATTCCAAGCTCTTTACGGGGGACTTAAAAGCGATTGTTGTTCAAATCTCCTAAATGCCAAAGAAATCATTAACTCATTGCAGCTAGTTGCCAAACAAACCTAATTGCTGGAGTCCTGCAGATTTCAAAGTGCTTTGAGCTGATGACTGAAGGAGCTAGAGGAAACACTGGATGAGACTTCAGTGTGTGTTTTTATAGTTGTTGTTTTAATCATGCTTATATTTCTAGAATAGCACCGAGAACAATTCTCAGGAAATCTGAAATTTAATCAGGAAATATGTGCACATGTGTTCATGCATGTGTGTGTGTGTGCATGTGTGTGTGTGCATGTGTGTGTGTGTGTGTTTGTGTTTGTGTTTCAAATAGAACAGGTCAAACTCCAGTTCACCCTCACTGATTTCTTGATAATGGTGAAGTTATTTGACCTCTTTAGGCCTCTACTGACTCACCCTAATTATGTGGATAAAATCATCTGTCCTAAGACACTACCCCAGGTTCCCTGATGGGTCCCAGAGAAAGTACCTTAGATTAGAAAGAAAAGCACAAGCCAGGACTAAGGCCAAAGCACCCACAATCGAGCAGGCATCACGCATCAGGCATGGCCCCTCCCCTGGTGCAGTCACTGTCCTAATAAGGGCCATGCTGGGCCACAAAGTAGCATTTAGCATCCAGGATTCGGCTGACTCCTCAGAGAGGAAGCCCAAGGGTGGAGAGGTCTTCAAGGGTGTGACCCACCACTGCCTTCCAACCCCAGCCCCACCTGCCTCGGACCTGCGCCCCTAGGCAGGGTATTATTCTCTCTGGGCTCCATCTTCTTGTGCTGTAGGTCAGTGTGTGAAAGGTAATTAGCTTGGGAGGCCGTTGTCAGCATCAATTAGAAAGCTACATGGAGGTATTCAGCACAGTACCCAGCACACGGTAAGTGGAGTTATTTAGTGTAAACTTGACATCCTTGGTTCCCCAGCAGTGATTCTGGGGGACCATGATGTTTCTTTCAGGGACAATCACACTTACCAGCATCGCACACCATAGGAGGCAGAGAACATTTACCACAAGCCTAAGTCATGTAGGTCAAAATCGAAGTCACTTCTATTGGCTTATATAAATAGGACTGGACCAGAGCTGCCAAAATACCAACAGCAACAAACTACTGTATACACATGTGTGTGGACAGGAAACAAAATAGATAAACAGACAAAGAGAGAAAAAGAGAGAAGGTACAAACAGGCATTCGTGCTTCAAAAATATAACCATATGCACACTCTTTTAGATAAAATAATTACAAAAATAAAATAAGAAAAGAATACTGCTAGGTAAGTCCCACAGTAAATAGAGGTGTCACTGTTTAAATTGGAAATGCAATTTCACTATAGCACACACATTGAAATGAATATCTTGCTTATATCACAAATATATGATATAAAATTAAAATAGTCACAATGTTAGTACTTCCAAATGTTCCATCCAGGACATGCTTTTCATCAATTTTATGTGCAATTATTTATATTTATCAACACTGACCTAAATTCTCTGTTGGTTTGTCTTTTATTTGCCTCTTAAATTCATAGTTTACTTTCATTTCACACGCACACACACACACACACACACACTCAGCCAGAACTGAATAACCTAATCTACGTATTTACTCGAGAATTGTTTAGTCTCCTGGAATTTTTTTTTAGCCTTGTGTTTTAGTTTTAGAATAATAAATGATCTGTCTGTGCACCTGATATCGGCTGATGGCAGAAAAGTGCATGAATAAAGAAAATCAACTTGATAACCCACGATCACCCGCTTGGCCAGTTGAATCTAAATTACAGTGTCTAAGAGGGGTACAGCGCACTTCGTGTCTGGGCAGGGCCACCTACAAGAACTGTCTCCTGGACAAGCTTCCTGTTCTTGGGTTACCAGCTCTTTTGTGTTCTGAGAAAATGTCTCCCCTATGCCCAAGCTGGTCACACAAATTTCTTATTCCTGGATAAGACACTTACTCCAGGTTCCTGTGAATGGCGTCAGCTCCAGGGTGGAGACACCCGCTCGTGTCTTCTGCCTTGTTCAGAGGTAAATTCTGCACGGTCTGAGCCAGCCTTTTGCTGACCATCTTCACAGTTATTAAAGAAAAGAGGCTGCATGACTCAGTGATCAGGCGTCAGCTGCAGAGCCATAGGCGTGGACTGTGACTCTTGAGAGAAGGCGGCAGCTTGCACACCTGCCCGGAGTGCATTTCCCACACCTGATGGAGCTGCGGTGCTACCACAAAAGCCACCTACCTTTTCTCCAGGAACCAAGTGCACAGAGGCAGTGTCTCACGTTGACTCCACGTTGCCACAACATGTCAGAGTCCCTGTGGTCGGACTTCAGGGCCTGCCGGCTTTCTGTCCTCCGTCCCTCTTCCTTTGACTCAGGTCCTCGGGGTTCCAAAGTGGAGCTGAGAACCTCCAGGTTCTGGATCCTTCTTCCAGGCAGGAAAAAGCAAAGCAATGAAATGAACAGGGCATCCAGCAAATCGAAGGGTTTCCTGGAGCCACCAGTTTAGTGATCATGCTCGGAAGCCTCGTCCCACAGGACAGCTGCCGCATGAGCCGTGAATTCATAATAAAAACGGAGTGTACGTTTGTCAGTGAAGAAATGTACTGTTCATTATCACACAGGCAAATTAAGAGGTCAGAATAGAAGACAGAAAGACTCTGGATCAGCAAAGGTTACTGAATGGCATGAAAACAAAAAGACAAAAATAATAAACCTAAGAACAGAGATTGCCAGCAATAAAAACTAACAGTAGAGATAGTCAAAAAACAAGAGGTTTGTTCTTTCATAGATTAATCCATTAATATTACTTGGGGAGTTTGATCAAGAAAGGAGAGAAAATAGAATATACTATTTGGGAAGATAAACACTACAAATACTTCAGAAATGGAAATAATCAGTCATACGCAAATATTTAAAAATCATTTAAATATTTAATTGAGGTAGCAACGTTGAATAAAATGCAATTACTACACTATGACACAGCAAGAAAGAATAACATAACTAATTAGATTATTTTTTAATGCCATTACTCATTAGTTAAAATTTTTTCTAGTCTAAATCCAGGCTTCACTGGCTTGACAAGCAACATTTATACATATTTAACCATAAAATAATCATTTGAAATTTTTCCCTGGGTAGAAAGAATATGGAAGACTTACCAAACATTTTATGAAATAAACGTCATTTTGAAATCAAAAAGCCAAAAGATATAAAGAAAACCAGATATGTTAACTTGTTTACGAGAATAAAGAGAATATATAAATCTTTTTAAAATAAAGAAGTGGAAGGGAAGGAGAAAGGGAAATGAAAATAATTCAGATGTGCCGTGCGCACATACCAACCCCCTATGAGGAATGTAATCACTATGTACTGCAAACATTCACTTCAGTTTTTTAAAGTTTCAAAATGCTAGTTTCTTGTTATAAAGAATAATACAGACCAAACAAGTTGTATTTATTTAATAAAAGCAAGATTATTTTAAGGCTGTAAAATCATCTAGCTTGTCAAAATACTATAATAAACTGAGAAAAAAATATTATCTCAGTTGATACATAGAGAGCAGATGATATAATTTAACAATCATTTTTAATTGGAAAAAGTCTTCATAACTAAAGGAAAATTCTTTGCCTGATAAGTGTGTCTGCAAATACACGTAGTGAATATTTCATGTAATGTAAAGTATGTTTAAATTTTTCCTTTTAGTGGATCAGAAGGTAAGGATTTTGCTAACACCAGCTCTACTCTGGAATACATTTCCTGTTCAATAAGACAGGAAAAATAATGAAAGAAAACAAAATTTTCAGCAATGAAATAATATTCATCAATTTCAGGCACTATAATTGTGTGTTTACAAGATCCAAAATAACCTGTAATTCAGTTAGAATTAAAAGGCTTAACAAATTTTGCTAGATGAGAGTTGAGTATAAACACTGTATTTTCTCAGAAGCAATAAAAAAATTGGAAATTAGGCTGAAAGAAAAGCACAATTTGCAGTAACATTGAAAATATCAACTGAACAGAAATAAACTTCACAGAGCAAAGCAATAAATATAAATGAAATTTCAGAGCAATCTGAGAACTTGTAACTTCAGACTTCAATTGTTTTTCTTTGCCTAATGAGGATGCTTCTATTGTTTCTTGAAAATACACACACAGTCCTTGTTTTGGCATGGGAGAAAGAGTAAGTTTTCTTTTGGACAGTTTTATGAGTCAGGAAGAAGTTTTAAATTCTTACTTAAGTACTTAAAGAGATTTTTTAAAGTGCCATTTTCATCAAACAATAGCCTGAAACAGTGCTATTCAAAAGGCTTTCATGAAAATGCAGGATACCCACAAATAAATTTTGACCTTGTTAGGTACTACAAATAAAAATTGAAGCTCTTTCTCCTGCATCTTTTCCAGTCTTTTGCTTGTCATAGGTAAATAAGAGAAATCCTAAGACAATCAAAGAAGATTGCATTATGTTCTATACAAGTAAGATTTCCAATTTCGAAGCACTATGTAAAGAAACGATGTTCTTTGTGAAGTACAGAAAATCTACCGGTTCTGATCTGCACATATCTTTAAAATGCTTAAATCTATTACAAATATGATTAATTTTGAAGCACTATATATCAAAGCCTGGAAACGGAGCTGTTTGCATGCATCAGAAAAGGAACCTTGTCTCCATTTCTTCATCCGTACTGTGTTTGAATGTTTACCTTTGTATGACTTTTTAATGGTTTCTGAATGTATTTCATTCTTCAGCTCCAATTTATTATGATTTCTTGGGGTTTCCTGTTCATCAGTCTGAGTAAAGCGTAGAAATCATAACTTTCTTCTATGCTGCGTCTCCCTATGACATTTATGTTTCAAATATTGCTACTACATATATGGAATGCTACATCAGTGATTGTATATACATTTTTGCTTCAATTGTCGAGCATAATTTAATAAAGTAAAAAAATGGAAATACTGAACTTACTGACATTGGTCTTTCTAACATTATTTCTTACTTCCTAATATGCTAAGATTCCTTCTTTGATCATTTCTTTATTGTTGAGAATTTCTGTTTATTTTCTACTCTCTAAGATGTCTTACATGTCCTTGTTACTGAGTGATATTTTCTCTGACTTACTCTTCTGAGTTCAATGTTCCTTAATCCCCCTACCCCAAAATGTAGTACTATTTCCTTCTAGCTTTCATAGTTTCAGATAAGAAAATCTGCTTTCTTTGAAATGGTTTGGATATAAATAAGGTGTCATTTCTCTCTTACAAGTCTCAAGGTTTTGCCATCTTCTTTACTTATCAGAAGATTGATAAAGGTCTGTGTCGGTGAAATCTTATTTGAGCTTATGTTATTGGGCCTTTGATCCCCATCAAAAATCTGAAGGTTTAGGTCTTTTCTTAAATGTGGGACATTTTTGGTCATCGTTTGTTATTTGTTTATTTTAATTGTCATAAAATTATATGTATTTGTGGCTTGTCATGTGGTATTTTAGTGCATATGTTGTAATGTTCAAATCAATGTGAGCATATCAAACTAGTCAAATATTTATTATTTCTTTGTGGTTAAAAGCATTCAAAATCTTTTTCCCAGCCTCTTTGAAATATATATCCCATTATGATTGTGTTAGTCTTCCAGCACTGCGACAAAATATCTAAGAGGAAGCAAAAGTTCACTTTGGCTCAGGGTTTCAGCAGTTTCAGATCATGGTCAGCACAACATCACGGCAGAGAGTGTACAGCAGGACAAAACTGCTCAGCTCTTGAAGGCTGGGAAGCAGGGAGAGAAGAGGGAGGGCTGGGTCCTCCCAGCCCCTTTGAGGACACGTGCCCAGCAGCCTAATTTACATCTCTTAGTCCCAATCTCCTAAAGGCTCACTGCTTCTCATTGGTGCCATGAGCTGGGAACTAAGCTTTCACTCAGCACATGGGCCTTCAGGGGACACCTGAGATCCAAATCATAGTAATTCCTATCTATAGTCATGAAATACATGTATACGGAAGTTTGGGTTTGATGGTGACATTTTCACATAAGCTTATATTCGATAGTATCATCCCCCGTCAGCCTCCCTTATACCTGCTTTCCCTCCCCTGAATCCCATGCTAACGTTCTAACAGTTTGCCTTTTCCCTTTGACTTTCACGTCTCCTTCCCCCTCCTCTCCAGATTCCACATAGCGGGGAAAATGTGCTACAGACCTTTCTGAGCCTGACATATCTCCTTTAAAAGGATGACCTCCAACTCCACCCATTTTCCTGCAAATGACATGGTTGTGTTTTTCTTTGTGATCAAATAATACTACAGTATGTTTACGTACCACACTGTCTTTATCCAGCCACCCATTCATGGGTGTGCAGCCTGAGCTCATAAATCGGATATTGTGAGTTGTCCCATCGTGAACATGGGTAGGCAGTTATCTCTGTAGCATGCTGACTTTAATTCCTCACCACTGAGTCATGTAGCTGAATCGTGTGATAGCTCTACTTTCAGATTATTGAGACTCCGTACTGATTTCCACGGTGACTGTATTAACGGTATTAATTTACATTCTCAGCAGCACACAGTGTGTCAGTGTAGAAGAATTCCTTTCTCTCCATATCCTTTGGTCCTACTTATTCTTATGTTGTCATTGTTATTGTTCCCTTTGTTTTGATTTGATGTTTTAAAATATTTATTTATTTTGGTTTTTTGAGACAGGATCTCACTATACAGTTCAGGCTGGCTTTGAACTCACTATGTAGCCTAGACTGACCTGGAGCTCAAGGAAATCCTCCTGCATCAGCATCCCAAGTGTTGGGATTCCAAGAATGCACCACCATGCCCAGCACTGTGGGCTTTTGTTTTTCCCTGTTTGTTTTTTCTTGATAATAACCATTCCTATCAGGATGAGATAGACTCTCCATGTAGTTTTGATTTGCATTTCCGGAATAGATGCCTTATTTATCATCTAAGTACTGCTGGTCAGTACTTCTCCTTCTGAGAAGTAACTCTTCAAGTCATTTGATTGGGTTATTCATTGCTTTGAAGACAAGCTTGAGTTCTCGATCTATTCTCCATAATATTTTCCTGTTGGAAGAGTAGCTGGTAAAGAGTTGGTTCTATGCCAGAGGCTGTCTCTTCACTCTGTTATTTCCTTCTCACAAACATGCAAATCCGGTGCCTTCCCATGTGCTGATTGCCCTGTCATTTCCCAAGCTAGTGGGTCCCATTAGGAAGTCGCTGCTGTCACCTGTTTTTAAAGTACTAGTTCAGTGTCACTCCATTCACTCTCTCTAGGACCCTGACAGCAGGAATCTCACATCTTGTACAATAATTTGGGGTGTCCCTTAGGGGCTTTTGACACTGCATGACTTCTACTTTTTGCTTCAGCTTCATTCACCAAGTCCTTCCCTCGTGTTGTCCATTCTGCTACGGAGTCCATGCACTAATCTTGTTTTGCTATATTTTTCTGTTTTAAAATTTCCATTTGATTCTTGTTTAAGAATCAAACCTTACTTTGATAAGGTTTTCCATTTTATCACTGAAACTTTCTAATCTTTTAATTTGTTTCAATCATTTTCAGTTGCACACTGGAGATTTTTGTGATGGTTCCTTGAAAATCTTAGCCAAGGTATTGTACTGTCTCTGGCATCTTGGTTTTGGCATCCATGGATTGTATCATTTTGAACCAAGGTAATGAGAATTTAGGATCCAGAACACTATTTCTTTTTTTGTTTGTTTTGTTTTTGGTACTGGGGATTGAACTCACAACCTTGCACTTGCCAGGCAGGCACTTATGCCACTGAGCTAAATCCCAGCCTGGTAATGAGAATTTAGGGACTCACTTAAACTTTGTTGCTTTGTAGTTTGCCAAAGTGGAAAAAATAGGAACTTTAGATCAGTCCCTTTCCAGAGGATACAGCTACAGCCATGGTGTGTGTGTGTGTGTGTGTGTGTGCGTGTGTGTGTGTGTATTTGATCTCAAAAGCAATGCCAAGTTAATATAGTAGTATTAAATTGCTGGATTAAATTACAGTTGAAGAACCCAGAGGAATGAGCTCAATGTTCAAAGCCAGATTTGCTCCTAGGGCTTTGGTCAATGTCTAAAAAAGATCGCTTGAGTTACAGTTGTGACTACCTGGTGGTGCATGAAATGAAGCCCCTTCTATCTGGAAAATTCTCCTTCACCCAGTGGTGGTGGTGGGGGGTAAGCATTAGTATATTCTTCAGGGTGAATTGGGAGTAAACAAGTCAAGGACTTCCCCCAATCTGAGAAGCCCATCATTTCGAAAGCAGGATGAATTTGCCCCAGACTCCTGGCAGAAGGCGGGAGGGAGGACTGAAAATCCGTACAAATGTATGTATGATCAAAGTCTAAAAATGAACAGAAAGCAAACTGCCACACAAGAAGGTAAGGGACATAGAGAAAACTCACGGATGAGGGTGAGATGTGGAGAACAAAAACTAGCTGCAGAGACTGAGCTGTGAAAATGAAAAGATCATGATGAGAAAGCAGCTCCCTGTTCATGAGTCTAAAGCAAGGTTTTCTCATGGGAACTGCAAACCAGTAACTCTGCAGATCTGAGAAAGACACAAAATGAAAACCCTGGAATTGAAAGCACTAAAATATGAAATAAAGAATGCAGATGAAAACAAATGAGGAGAGAAGGGGTCAGACGGGATGTGGGTCAAAACCGCACAGAAAGGCAGAAATCTGAAGGTTAGAAAGAATGAGATAAAATACCGAGCGTGAATTCAGTGGGGCAGGGTAGCCTATGTTTAACCAGATCTGCGAGAGGGCAGAGGGGGCAGCGTTTCTGCAGCTGTGTATGTTTTACTGCATGTTTCTAATGCAGGCTAGTGACCTGCATGTCCAGGATTTCTTACATGCCTGTAACAGATCTCGGCTCTTTTCATTTCCTCAAGTTCACTTTCAGTTTCCTCCCTTCTCCATCTCCTAGAGCCTGCCTTCCCTGCCTACCGCCCCACCATCTTATCTATTTATGTATTTATTAATATTTGGGAGACCTCAGAGATAGAGTCCTCACCACATCCTGCCCAGGTCCTAAAGGAGGAACACAAGTTAGCCTGGGCTCACCTACTGCTGCTACCTGGATGGAGCTCCAGGGTCGCCATGTCCTCAGCTTCTTCTCTGGAGAGCTGAAGAACTTTCCAGGGTCTCACCATGTAGTCCAGGTTAGCTTGGAACTGACTGTGTAGACCAAACTGGCCTCAGACCCGCAGTGATCCTCTTCCCGCCTCTGCCTCCTGAGTGTGAGTCCAGGAGTGCTTTCACCACGCCTGGCTTCCTATATCTTATTCATACAGGAGTGTGATCCTTTATATAATGTAAGTTTCTCATATAAGAGGAAATAGTTGATACCTCAAGTTTTTCATCCAGCTAAGAAACAGTTGCAAATGTTACTGAGATGAAAGTATGTTTAGATAAACAGAAATGGAGTCTGCCACACATAACTACGCCAAAGAAATTCTTAATATTTTCAGACCAGAAAGTCATCTCAGAGGCAAGACGGAAAGAAGAAAACCCTTACCGAATATTCTAAATCAACGTATTGTTTCGTGTCTTAATAAAGGTATTATCATTTGACTTTTACAGTGAATGAATGTGGTAGTTTCTAGGATTCCTACTGATACGGAGAATACAGGATGTGCTTTGCAAATCAATTTAAAAACAGGTAAAAAAAAAAAAAAAGTCCCCCTCACTTTCGGCGCCCCTAGCACACAGGATACAGCTCCCAACTCCTCGAGTGGTGGGGCCTGTCCCGCGGTAGGCATTTTAGAAAGAGGTGGAAACAGAGTCGTTTTCCAGGGGAGAAGCTGAGGACATCGTGACCCTGTGGCTCCAGGTCACAGCAGTAGGTGAGCCCAGGCTGATTGTATTCCTTCTCCAGGACCTGGACAGGATATGGTGAGGACTCTGCCTCTGAGGTCTCCCAAAAACAAAAGCCTGGGGTCATATCCTGGGGAGTGCATCAGAACACATCAGAGGGAGACGCTGGACAAAATACCTGACTATGGCCTCTGAGGCTCTCACACACAGAAAAGTCACCAGCGTGACAAGTCCATGTCATCCCATGTCCTGGGTGAGGTCCAAGAGCAAAAAAGGTGTGTTAGGTAAAAAAACAAAAGAAAAAGGAAACAGGGGTAAACCATATGTTTTAATGGTCACAGTATGTCAGTGTCAGTTCATTAATTGTAATAAGTGCACCATACCAATAAGGCATTTGTAATAGGGAAGTCGATTGTGGGGGACAAGAGAACTTTCTGCGTAATCTCAGTGACTTTCGTATAAATCTAAAGCCATTCAAAAACTTTAAAAATCTATTTTAAAAATACGATTATAAGTTAATACTAAAGAAGACCAAATATGACCAAAAAGAGTAAGAAACAAGTAACACATTGGGCAAATAGAAAACAGAATATATAATAGTATATTTGTGAACAAATACAGCGGTCACTCAATGCGAAGGTACCAGATACGCAAGTTAAAAGATAAAAGCCTGTTGGCTTAGATTGTAAAAGCTAATACTGTTTGGAAGACAAATCCCATGTTTATTTCATGTGTAGCGACTTCATTAGACAATCAGGCCTTCTCTGGGGGATCTGGGGGTACTCATGGCTGCAAAAAGCTCGCATGGGTTAGAAAGGCAGAAGGGAAAGTGCATAGAAGCACCATGTGTATCAAACAATGCATATGCTTGTACCAACTCAAACTGCAAACATAGCAGAAGTCCAAGAACAGAGGAATCCGTGAATATACTGTACTTTATATAAATATGGGCAGTGTGGAGTGAAAATCAGCAAACCAAAGCACACAAAAATCCATGCAACTAAACCTGAATCAGACAAAACTATTAGTGACTGAAATGAGACAATATAAAGAAACCCACAGCACAGAATAAGCATGGCTGTATGTATAATTATATATATATATATATATATATATATATATATATATTTTTTTTTTTTTTTTTTTTTTACTATAGCCAATCAGCAAACAACTGAGTGGAGTCATGAGTCTGTGCTAGAAAAATGACATACAGGTGATGTGCAGGGACCTGGCAGGGGTCTTTTTCAAGTTTGTTGGTGGTTGTAAGAATTTACACCTATAATTACTTCTTTTTTTCACCATTGATTTGAGCACTCTCCGGGCAATTTTCTTTCCTCAGTTCTCTGCCCATAACACCTCAAATTAGTAGGAAAACACTCAAGCACTATGAAGTTATTTGTAGCAGTGTAATTACCATGTACAGTACCTTTTATAAATTTTTTTCATCTTGTTAGATTTCATAATAGTCACTAATTCTCCTTGACAACTGGACCTACCAGGGTTGTGCATTTCCTGAGTGCACTGTTTTGAATTAATTGCCAATTTGTTCTTCAGAATGCCCAGTTGTTTCTCTTCCAACTAAGCTGGCTTTAGTTCCAGAGCTTTGCTGTGTTTTTGCCTTTTACACATCCCTGTATTGCTCCTGAATGTTTATCTTGAAACTTTTCTGAAGCTTTATGCTTGCATTGGTCTTTCATCATCTGACTTTTCAGTGTTCATTTTCTTCCACTGCTTTATGATTTTGACATCAGGATTCAGTGTGAATGAGTGTAATTTCACTACCCTTAGTCTACCTCCAAGGGTTGTGGGGTGAGAGACACAACCAGTAATTGAACCAGCCTGAGCTACCACCCATAACCTGGTCTGTTGATTCTTTAATACGCTATTTCTCTCCTTATGTCTCTCTCCTGATATCCATATCTTAGTAAAAATGAACACAGTGGGTATTCAGGGACCTTTTTAACTACTCCTTATTTGTCATTCTTCTGTTGGTCAGTCCTGCGGTTAACCAAGTTCCCTGCCTCACACCTCACAACACCAGTGGAACTGTCCTTGTATATCTCAGCAATATTCGTTCCCTCCCCACTCACAGCTATCCTGAGCGCTCCATCCCCAGCAGCTGACATGGAAGCCTATACCATCACCAAGACCCAAGCACCACTCCTAAAATGATTCAGTACTCATATGACTCTTTGCCCTTAAGATTCCGAGGCTCTATGAAGAACAGTTATTCAACTGAAATGATTTAAGTTCACTTCATCTTCTGCCAAGATAGAATCACAGGGACCCAAGTTAGTCCCCTCCTCCAAGCACCAGAGCAAGACAAAGAAGGAAGATGAGTGGAGGAAGTGACAGAAGCGCTGAAGAACTTCATGGCGACCAGTGATGCTCATGTGGAGGGAAGAAAGGAAGCGAGAGAGGGAGGAAAATATAGAATCATTATTCTATGAACATCAGCCCCGCCAGCTGAAGAGACACAATGAGACAAAAGTGGCTGAGGAAAATTACCTGAGAAGCACAATGTGCATAGAAAAAAATTTCCAGAGATCAGCAAGAAAATCACCTAGGATATTTAGTGAAGCACTGGTCAACATCAGTACATCTCTGGAGTGACCTGGAGAGAGAGACAGACAGACAGAGGGAGAGGCAGAGACAGAGACACAGAGGGAGAGCTCACCAGTGCCAAGAATATTCCTATCCCATCATTACAGATGTTTCAGATATTAAAAGCATAAGAGTATAATATGAATAACATTATACCAATAAATTTTACCGATTTATATGAAGTGAACAAACTCCTTGAATGATACAAATTACCAAAGATCTTTCGAGCGTAAATAGATGACCTAAGTAGCTCCATAGCTAGTAAAGAAACTGAACTTTAGTTAAAATCCTCCTCTCAAAGAAAATGGCTAAAGCCAGCCATTTTCACTGGTAAATCCTACTGGTATTAAAGAGAAAATAAATTTGTCTGGGTAAGCTTTATCCTACTTAGATTAGAAGGGACTACTTCCCAAATCAATCTGAGGCCAGTGTTACCCAGATTCTAAAATCAGACAAAGATGTGAAAAGAAAAACTAATTAAAGCTATAAATCAGGATGCCACATGAACATAGATGGGAAAATGTTCCACATTGGCCAGTCCAATACATCAATATACAAAAATGGTAATCTTTCATGCTCAAATGAAATTTGTCCTGCAATTTCAGAACAGAGACAGAAAAACCCATTTGGTGGTTGAATTCTGATTAAATCTTTCAGCAACTTAGGAACAGAAAGCACCTCTGAACATGAAAGGAGCCTCTATGAATGGCAACAAGTAACGTCATATTTAAGCAAGAAGACTGAATGTTTTCCTTCTAATTTGAAGGACAGGAGAAAGTTGTAAGCAGTGCAGTAAGGAAGGAAAATTGCCCTGGAATAAATACATCAATGGTGAAAAAAATTTGAAGGTCTAACACTGTTTAATTTCAAACATATGAAGTTAAAGTGATCCAGAGTCTAGTATTAATGCAAAGATAGATAAATAAATCAGTGGAATTGTGTAGAGATTCTAGAAGTAGACCTAGATTGAGATGCTTAGCTACTTGTTGATAAAGGTACAAAGGAAATGCAAGTCATTTGAACAAATGATATTACATGCAAAAACAAACATAAATTCCTGTTTTTACTATATGTGCGGTGATTAACCAAAGTAGATTATAGACCTAAATACAAAATATAAAGCTATGAAATTCTTAGGAAAAATATGGAGAAAGATCTTGCAACAATGAATTCAGGAAATGGTGATTAGCCTTGTTGCCAAAAATCTAACCCCTAAAAGGATTAACTGGTAAACATCTTTTCATGGAAACTAAAATGTGGGCTCCAAAGGCAGTGCTAAGAAAAGAACAAAGCAAGTCACAGATGGAAATAAAACATTTTCAAACTATATATCTGTCAGAAACTTGAATATGGAATCCACGAAGAACTCCCCCCATTCAGTAACAGACAGTCCGATTTTAGAAATTAGCAAAGAAGTGAGCCCAGTGGCTGTCTGGGGACCTTGTGAGGAACACTGCTGGAGACAAGTGTGACTCAGACACACGGGAAGGATGTTTGCTGAAATTAAAGGAAGAAAAGCAGAGCGTGGTGGTAACACAGCTGGGAGACTGAGGCAGAAGGTTTGCAAGTTCAAGCCCAGTCTGAACAATGTGGTGACTTAGCAAAAATCTTTCTCAAAATAAAAAAAAGGGAAAAAGAGGAGGGGAATGGAGCTCAGTGTCAAGGTCTTGGGTTCAAACCCCAGTACATACGTACATATATGCATACATACATGCATGCATGCGTACATACATATGCAAACATACCTAAAATTAAAGGAGAACGAAACAAGTGGAGCAGCCATGAATCTACTCACCACTTTTCATGCTGGTTACAACGTTAAGTGCTTGTCAAAATCTATCGAGCCATACACTTGAGATACACTTGGGTCATTAACTGTCCCTCAATTAAACTCTGAAAAAAATGAACAAGTAATGAGAACACAGACCTGGATTTCTAAAAATGTAGGGAAGTTTGGGTGAAGTTGGAAATTGCTTTTAATGGTATGTTTCATGGTCTCATTATTTGAGGCTAGAATCCTGCTGGGAAAGAATAAATCTCTCTTCTGTGCTTTGTTTCTGATCATCTAGATATGAAGGTTCAGAGGATCAAAATAATCCAAATGTCTCAAACAAGAAGTAGTTAGGCTCCTTTGGAAAGTCTCCAACTTTTCTTAGACTTTTGTTCGTAACCATGGCATTTTAAAAATACATTAAAACATTTTAAAGTCTATCCCATGAAAGAAATAAATCATACCTAAGAACTTTCTAATGTTTTCATCTACTTTGAATTTTGTTTTGGTCTTATGTTGCTCTGTGTTTTAATTTACTCTTGGCCTAATGAGCAGTTGATTTATAGTATCTTGAATCCTAGCAAGTGGCTAAGCCATTTTATTAAATTTCCTTGCATAATCTTCTCAAAAGAGAAAACTGCTATCTTCTTTGACCCACGAAGTCATTAATTTGTCACATTTTGAACTTTTTGCTTCAAAAAATTCCCAAACATACATGATAGTGTAAAGAACAGTGACCAAAACCTCCAAATAATCATACCCAGATTCACATTAATCAACGTTTTACCAGCCTCACCAATTTTTACCTATTGGTCTATTTTTCCTGTGCTATTTTCATCAAAGCTACATATGTGGGTTTTCTTTTCTACCATTTCTGCAGTGCTGGGGCTGAACCCAGGGTCTCCCACATGCCAGGGAAGCACTCACTGAAACATACCCCCCACCCACCAAGCACAAATCCAGACAAATGTATAATTTCAGTTCAGATTAAGATAGTCTGGTATTTGGACATATTTATTAAATGTTAACATGTAAAGCTGATTTCAGGCTAAATATACGGCTGGCTGGTAAGTAAGTGGCTAAGATTTAATTTTTTGTTATTTTATGTTCACATTTCCAGATTTTCTAGGTAGAGAACTCGTCATTTTTATTTGGAAAGAGCCTAACGTATTACATTTTCCCTCTAAAGAAACATAAAGTGACCACACAGTACTCTTTACAACATCAAGCATGTTGATGGTTCTATATTTCATAGATTAGTGTTATAATCACTATCTGATTATATTTTTAAAAACTAAAACTTCAGATGAGAAGAGCCTGATTCCTGAATGCAGCCTGGTCTCCCCCCAATGGACTTTCCTCCCTGCTGTCTTTTTGATCTGCAGACCCCTATTCAGTGATCATGGGCTGGGAGCATGATTTCCATTCATAGAACTACTATAATTACAGCATGAACTTCTTAAGTTCAAGAGAAACATTTTTCAAGTGCAGCCTGTGATCATTTTCAAGATATAGAATATTTATAAACATTCTAATCCCAGAATATTTCAAAGGAGTAAATGGAACCTCTTCATACCGGTTATTTATGATGTATGGAGAGGATACCCTTTTGTTTCATCTGCTAACATGATTAGAAAAGCCAAAAACTAAGCATCTGCCCTCCCCTGGCCTGGTCACCTCTACCCAGGCTCCCTCCTGGCACAGCCCACTACAGAAACCCTGTGGAAATCATTCCCAGTTGCCTCCTTCATCTTCAAAGTCCTACTGGTCTCCCTGGTCTCCCTGCTGCCTCTTTGAGCACAACAGCCCCATGACCAGCTCCAAGGGCAGTGGTGGTGAACCTCTTACAGATTTCAGTGATACAAACAGCCCACTGTGGCACACATGTGCCCTAGGTTTGCCACCACTGTCCTAGGACATCCACCCTGCCTCGTCTGCCTCCCACCTCAGAAGTCATCCTTGTCTTCTCGCTGAGCTCAGTTCCTGTTCAGACAAGTTTGTGCGAGCTTTTACCTTACATGTGGGGTGATCTGCATTCTTCACAGTAAGACAGGGACTGCGGCATAGGAGTCATCACGTCTTCTGTGTTTACTGAGGGCCTCGCGGACAGTAAGGGCTCAACAAATGTGCATCGATCTAAGGCCAGTAGGGAAATAGCATTTTCACACAAACACAGAGGACCAAGGAGAGATGGGAAGGACTGGAGTTGAGATCTTAGGGACCAGCAACTGCAGGATGCTTTCTTCTCTTCCAGGGCTAAAGGACTCTGGAGTAAGCAAGTCCACGCAGCAAGACAGCTCAGCAGGGACAGCAGCCACACTTGCTGACAAGGGACGACCTCTTTCTCCACTGTGATCTCATTTGAGAGTCTCCCAATGGCCCAAATCAACCAGAGGCTGAAAGTCAAAGGTGGAGGAGTCAGGAGGTGGGTCCAAGGGTGGTTGGGATGGGGGCAGCATCACTGGTACAAGATGATTGTCAGATGGTTAGAGAAACAACGGAAGGTGACACTCTAGGCTCATGTTATGATCACAGTGCACGGGGCTGCCACAGACCCATAGCTGTGATGCCAGGAAGTCACAGCCCATAACTTCAGTGAAAAACTAATCCCTTTATGTTTAATATTCATATCTCCAAACTGTTTTACTGAGTCCATATTCTAATGAAGGTTAATGCAAACTCTAAAATTGTGTCAAATATTATTAAGCGATTACGGTGTAAGCAATCTGATGAAAAGCATTCTATGCAAATTAAATTGTTCATGAGACTGAAATTTGAGAGATTAAAGGACCATCCCCAGACAGGAGAGGTAGAAACAGTTCTGAAGTGAAGTTTGCAGCTTACCTAAGACCTGGCTGGAGGTTCCTCATTGCCTGCATCCTGCATGCATGTTCCTGTGTTTCTTCCTCTGCCCATTTATACACCTCGATGTCTGCTCTGTGTAATGAAGTCTTCCTGATGCTAAGCTTTCACTTCTGTTGCACCTGCAGCATGCAAAATCTTCTCTTCCAAGACAACTAATCCAAGCTCATCTTTCATTGTCTATTCCATCTCCAGTCATGGCCTCAGAAACTCGTTCAGTGAACAGGAGCTCTTTGAGAGGCATTGGAAGCCCCTCCAAGTGGTCAGGAAAGGAAAAGCTGAAAACCCCCAAGCACAAGGGGAAAATGGTGCCTAAGCAGAGGATCCATACAGAACCTGGAAAGATGCTCCGGGGGCTCCAAGATCAGACTGCTTCAGGTCTCCCCAGGAGAGACCCTCAAAGGATGGAGGCAGGAACGAGAAAGCTGGCATGATTATAGCTGAACTTATAACAACAGCTCTTTCTCTCTCTCTCTCTCTCTCTCTCTCTCTCTCTCTCTCTCTCCCTCTCTCTCTCTCTCAGGGTTTGGCTCCTGTCAGGTGTTTTACTTTTTTCTACCTGCAAAACCTCCTAGACAGGTACCACATCTGCATAGGTAAAATCAAGAAACACTCAGAGCAGTAAAACAACTTTGATTTCACAGTATTGTAAAGAGTAACTATTGGGTTCCGTGTTGTTAGAGGTGACTACAGCCACAACTGCCGTGGAGATCAGGCTTTGAGTGGAAGATCAGAGGTCAAATGGGGGAGTAGCCAAAGATGACATCCACTGATATCTAGTCCTGCTATGTCACACTCACTTGAGATCTACAAAAGGTCCTGGAAAAGAAGGAAGAGATGGCGCTCTAGGGTTCCTAACACTGTGGTTCCAGGGCCGAATGGCCTGAGTTCAAATTCTGCTCTGTTATTTCCATCTGTGACCTTGGGCAAATTGCTGACCGCCCCTCATGCTAGCTCCACAGCGTGGTTGTCACCAGGGAGTGGGGCTCAGTCATGGAAACTTCCCTTGGAGCCCTGCTTTGCACATTACTCCTCACAGAAGAACAACCTCACTTATATACACTGATGTTTAAGTGCAGCTTGCAAAAGCGAAAGCTAGTAATGATAAATAATGACTACATTGCTCCTGGATCAGCATATATCAGCCACCTCATTTATAGTGCATTTTTAGAAATGCACTCTGCAGAAAATGTTGCCAAGTTTCAAAAACAATCACCCTGAGTTTGGACAAATGTCGAGGGAAGCCTTTCCAAATTTGCAGAGTCTAAAATATGGACTGTATAGTTTTATTACTTGCTAGTAAATTATCTGACAGCAATAAAATCCACCGGACAAACAGATACACCCACTTTTAAATCACTGAGGGCTCTGAAATCCTGCCATTCATTTGGAAAGAACTCCCAGCAGGAGAAGAGAACATGCTTTGAGGTCATCCTTGTCTGAAGAGCCTTGTTTCTGTTCTGATCTAGCCCCTTTGCAAACAAGTTTTAGTTGCATGTATGATAAAGAAATGATTTTTTGAGGAGCTAAAGATGGCCAATCAGTAAGCAACAAAATGCAAAGCCTCCCAGGAGAAACAACTCATATACCAGAAAAAAACATCCTGGAGAGACCCCGACAGAGGAAGATGGATCCTCTTGACACAGGAAGAAATTAAAATGTAAAAAAGCTCATCAAACACTCAGTCTTGGGGCTACAAGTGGAACAGCTAAAATTACCGGACAAGGCATTTTCATTGCAACCCACCAAGTTTGCACCGACCTGAACTGACCTGAATTCCCAAACTTGTTCTTGCCACCACTCACAGGAGCCACAGCTGTGCTCAAATAGGGGGTTGGTGAGCCCAATGGAGAGCAGAGCCAGCAAAGAGACCTTCATTAATCCACAGCCAGTGCTGGGAATGAGACCCCCCCCACCACGGGAAGGGTGTGACCAAATGCGCCACACATTGGAATCAGGCAGGAGGAGCCTGAACAGGGAGTGACAGTGTCTTCAGTTGATTGCTCCCTCCCCAGAGCAGATTTGCTTGGACTGGGTCATGCCCCTGGTCAGGACCCAATGAGCCATCCCAAATCAATTCCCTGCGCCTAGCATGCACTAACCTGGTGAAGGCCCCTGAAGTTTGGCTGGCCCGGTGGGGAGGGGCCAGCATATGCAGCCCCTACTTACACCTCAGTGACAAGAGCAGGCAGGAGAGGTCGGGGGTCCCTCGCCAGCATGCTTCAGAGGAACCATGGCCGACAGGGAAGGGGGCTGGGACCTCCACTATACACCTGTGTGGAGGAGGCCAGGACCATGACAGGAGAGAGAGTCAAGAGGAGGCCCCCAGCCCAGAACCCTGAGAGCACTGATCCACGAGAGGGAAAAACAAGGAAGACTGTGGGTAGCAAACATGCAACATCAGACATGGCTTCAATGGACATTAGGAGATATCTTTGGGACCTTGTAGCCAAGCTCAAAACTGAAATATTAAGTGAGGTAAAGCAAGATATGAGTAGAGCAATAAAAGAAATGCTAAGCATCTCTCAGGAAGACATAAATGGAAGGGAGGAACACAAAAAGAGAGAAACATTCGATAAAGAATATAAAGAAAATATAAAATACATGAAGCAGATTCAAAGAGATTACCAGGAAATTAAAAACTCCATTGAAAGCTGGCAAAACTCCTTTAAAGAAACTAAGGATAGACTATCAAAACTTGAAGACAAGCTTGCAATGTGTGATCATGAAAGGAAAGATCTCTTAAAAATAACAAGGAAACAGTCAGTAACAATACAAAGGCTAGAAGACAATAAGAGAATCTATAATTTAAGAATAAGAAATGTGAATGAAGAAGCAGGAATACAAACAGGCGAATTATAAAAGCTATTCACAGAAATAATAATAAATAATAATAATAAGGAAAACTTCCCAAGCATGGGAAAAGAAAATGACATTTGGTTATGTAAGACATACAGAATTCCAGCCACCTACAACCAAAACAGAGCTACACCCAGACATATACGAACCAAGATACCAGAAATTCAATATAAAAACAGAATATTAAAAGCCATCAGAGAAAAGAAACAGATTACCTATAAAGGTAAGCCCATCAAGATCACGGCTGACTTCTCGACACAGACCATCAGATCAAGAAGAGCTTGGAGTGAAGTATTCCAAGCCCTGAAAGAAAATAACCTCCAGCCCAGATTGATGTACCCTGCAAAGCTGTCACTAGAAATTAATGGAGAAACAAGATGCTTCCATGACAAAGAGGAACTGGGGGAATTTGTGACCACCAATCCAACCCTACAGAGAAAAAAAAGAAACAGGATTTTAGAAACAGTGGCATAAAGGCCTTAATGAGCAGGGCAGGGAGTAGAATGAAGGAAAAAAGTAGACAAACAAAGGCAGAAAAATAACATAGGAGGAATGAGGCAGAGAAGGATAACTAGAATCTCTAACATAGATGGCCTTGATACACTATATTGTTAACAGTGCACCAGGATTTAAAACCCACACTACTCACACCACTCTGCTTAGATGTATTATATTCTGTTCCAGTCATTCTACCTGTACTTAGATTTGAGGGCACAGACAGTGATCCTGAAAACAGCAGGATATAGTACGGTAATCATCCTTAATTTCCTATTAACTTAATCTAAATCTTTATATAACCTACACTGTTTTACCATGACTGATCGTAATCGAATCTGGTTTGTTAGATCGCTGTTTTGTATTGATAGATTTTATTCAAAGCTGTTATAATTGATAGTATTAAGTCTGAGAGTATAGGCAACTGCACTTAAGATGACAAGATCCACTAGAATATCCACTCTGGTTTGATTATTACCTGCGTTTGAAGTTTTATACTGTCTACAATGTTTTATTTTTACTAATATTGTTATGTACTGCTATATTCAATTATACTGCTATATTCAATTATGTCTTATGATATAGACAATTCTATTGAAGATAATAAGAAACAACACAGTAATTGTAGATCACCTTGTACTGTGGTTTTATAAGACTTTTTCATTTCATGTTTTTCTAGGAATTTATTTTGTTTTGTCTTGCTAGGTTTTGTTTTTCCCTCTAATACAGAAAGGATACAAATACATGTAGAGACTCATGCATGTGTAGCTGTTTACACTCTCACTGTTTGAATATCTACTTTGTATGCTTTAATTTTGTAACTTGAACAACTATTTCTAAGAGGACAACATACAATTTATCAGCTAGTAATTTCTTACTGTTTATCTTTTTTTTTTGAAATTCTGTATTATCTGTACTCTTTACATGTTTTTTTTCTCTTTAAATAAAAAAAGGAAAAAAAGAAATGCAAAGGATTATGAAGGGACATTTACCTGTAATTGGCTCTCTTAGAACTCTGAGTTTGGTTCAGTGCAACAGTTTGTCCTTCTGGTCCCCTTACCTAGCTAGGTTCTCACTGCCAAGATGTCTGGGATATGAGGAGGAGGAGGAGGAAATACCAGGAGTCAGTGTGGCCTCCAAAGCAATTGTGACTTTGAGGCTGAGACCAGGTTTCTGGCAGGAAAGACTTTGAGTGTTTTCAGACCTTACTGAAACTAAAACTGCCCCCTTTAGAGCCCACCTGGGACAGCCCTGAACCATACTGAAAAGCACCATATTTCCCGACAAGCAAAGTCCTTATACTTTTTCACTCAGGGCTCCAAGAAATCTGTAACTAGAAAAACAGGGTCTGAAACCGAAGGAGAGATACCAGTGGCGGTGACCAGCAGGTGAGGATTCTGAGCAGCAAGGACAGAGCCACAAAACAACAGAAATCACAGAAGAAAACCTAAAAAATTTAGATGAATTCAAGCTTCACCAAACATTGTTTCAGAAATATGATGGTAATTGTTGCATAGACTGTAAGATAGGATCAAGATACAGAGAGAATGATTAGATTTGTTAAAATCTATTCATACAGGAAGAGACACATTGACTTTGCTTCCCTCCAAATACCCACCCTTCTGCGTTGGACACATTTACATCATCATTCTTGCTGCTTTCTGGGAAGTTCTGTATGTTCTCTTTCGTGAGTGTCTTTACAAGGTCTGATCAAAAATACAGTGAATGCTGGTGCTGGGTGCTATCCAAGGGAGAGGCAGGCTCATCAAAACATGATGCTGAGTCCTCACCCAGCTTATTTGCTGGACCTGGTACCGTGTGACTTCTGGCTCTTCCTCAAAGCCAAAGTGACCATGAGAACTAAACATTTTGAATCAACTCAAGGCATTGAGGCAGTCACAGCAGCACGACTGAATATGCTCCCAAAGGAGGACCTCCAGGACTGCTTTGGAGAGTGGCCAGAATGAGGGGCTAAGTGTGACAGCAGGGTGTCTACTGCCTCAATAATCTTTAGCTTAAGCATTCACTGTATGTGTCAATCACAGCTCATGTAACAATTAGCATTATGAAGTGACACATGCTCAGATGTCTCTTTTCCCATACTCAGTCACTTAGTTTGGGGACATAGCTGTCTGCTTATTATGAGATTTATTATGATAATTTGTGGGTCCCATTTAAGTGCCCAGAGCTAACTGAACAGTTAGAATTCAAAGATTTGGCTCCCCTAAAACCTTTACCTTCCTCTCTAAACATTGTTTCCAGCTAAAATTTGATTCCAAGTCTGGGGTAGGAAATGTGCAGAACAAGGGCGAGAAAGCTTGTCACGGTTGGAAACCTGAGACATCTTGGCTCAAGTCAGCAGCGCTCCAGAGCCAGCTCTTAGACCCCCCTTCTGGGGCACAGTCTGAGCAGTGCCAGGTTTCTTGTGTGCAAGCAGAGAGCATGGTACTCTCACTGCACACAGCGGTCCAATCTGCACTCACCTCCAGAGGATGCCACCGTCCCAAATTGTTACCTGAAAATGGGCAACAAGATGAAGAATTTAATCGGTTCTCACTGTGCAACCAACCCCTCAGGTTCACCAGGTGGGAGATGGAGGTCAAATTCCTATCATAAAGGTGAAGGAGATGACTGAAGAAGCGTATTTTTAGAAAATCAGGATCTTGCAAGTTATTAGAGAAAACTGGATCTCTACAATGATCACCAGCGGTTCTCATTTCACCAATAGGCACAGTTTGCTCTAAACAAAAGGACACACTGACGCCTATGTGGAAAAATTACTGTGTGTTACAATTTGGTCGGTCAGGTGCTGGGAAACGAAGGACCGTCGGAACTTGCTGATTGACAGCACAGCAATGCTAGGAGCAACCCCAGACCCTGAGAAAGAATGGCAAACACTTTTCACCATCACACAGAGTGCATGCAATACAATCAGACCAAGGAAGGGAGAACTCTGCAGTTCAAAGGAACCTTAAGAGACGTATTAATCCATTACAACACGTTTTTCCTGCCCTGGATTTAGTCAATGCACTTGAATTCCAGCTGAATGTGTATTCTGTTCACTGTTTCCACTTCCAGGATGGCGTCCTGTTTATTGATAAGCACTTGCTGCCACAGTTTCGGTCTTCTGTGTCTGGTTTCTTTCACTATTTGTTCCACATCCATGTCAAAAATTTTCTAAAACTGAGCCACGTGGGGCCACCTCGGTCCCCAAGGAAAGTATGAGCGGACACGTGTTGTCTTAGGGCCGTGTGGGTCTTGTGTCTGGCGTGAGTTTGTCTTGTTCCTGCCAACTGGTAAAGCTGAGGGTGATTTCATTCCTGAACCTGGGCTTGGGTGGAGGAGTCAGGCAGGAGCTATGTGAAGATTTAGCGGCTCTCCAAGCAGCCCAGCTCAGTATGGCCATAAGGAATGCTGTCTGCCTCGCTTTTCAATTAATTAATTTAATTAATTAATATTTAAAATAATTAATTTAATTAATATTCAAAATAATAAAAATTTCTTTCTGTATCTTTTCATTTAAAAAAATTCTACTTTGTATCCGTTGGTCATAGAGTTGCTCTTCCTTCTCCTGAACAATGCCTGTTCCATCCTGGTCTCTATGAAATTCTTGATTTCAGTTCTTCTGCTGAGATTTACAGCTGGATTTTTTTTACCTGATGAACCTAAAAACAAAACAACCCAGAAAGCACACCCTAGTTTGGTGCCAGCCTCCCTAGGACGATTTCTTCATGCCTAGTGGCAGCAGCGGACCAATTCCTCAAACTTAATATTCACCCTTGTCAGCTTAACACAGCTGGAGGAAGAGGTGAGGCTGCTCTCTGAGAGTCCCTTACCCGAGCACAAATTCCATCTCTAGGCTCCACCTTGACCCCCCAGGTCACCTCCCAAAGTGCCCACCTAAACCATCACCTCTGCAGGTACGCTTTCATCACAGGAATGTTGGAGACACACAGACATTCAGACCTCAGCACAGGATGCAGGCGTATTGGACTAGGGCCCCCCACTCCATCTTAGCTACTCACATCTACGACAACCTGCTTCCACATAAGGCCAGGTTCCCAGGTGTGGTGGCAGCAGGCCTAGTTTTATCATGTGAATGTCGCTTCATGCTCAAACATTTCACCATAGCAAACACCCTTGCTTTCCTCTGAGGCTTGCGTCTCTGGGCTGACTCGGTGTTATGGTGTCCACTATTAGGGACTGGGCTGTTTCTTGTGTCTTAACAATACTTAGAGACAGAATCCTGTTAAGTTGCTAAGTTGCCCAGGTTAGGGTTGCAATTCTTGCGATCCTCCTGCCTCAGCTTCTCAGAGTGCTGGGCTTACAGGCAGGCACCGCCATATCCAATTCTGTGTGTGTGTGGTGTGTGTGTGTGTGTGTGGTGTGTGTGTGTGTGTGTGTGTTCTCCTTTGTTTCTCCCCATTAGCCTAACACAGAATTTTGAATTCTATGTGCTCTGACCCACTGATTTATTTTAATGACTCCAGATGACGCATGCTGGGGACTTGGGTAGATTCCTGCACATGCCCCATGGGACCAACTTTCAGTACAAACTCCCAGGTTTAGAATTGTCCTCAACTTACAGATGTGGTAACTAAGCAGAGAGAAACATCAGCAGCTTCACAGAAATCATAGGGCTTCCGGGTGTGCCACGGTACAAGTAGCGAATTCTGAAAATCGTTAGTGTTTTAAAGATCACTAAGTCAATGATGTCAGATGCTTTTTGAAATTCCTTTCCCACCTTTTTTTTCTAATTTTTATTATTACATGTCTGCAGTACATAGTGTTCGCACTCCTTGTGGGGCATTGGGGTGTACATGACCCATTTTAGCTCCTTTTTCAACTCTTCTCCCTCTCTGTCCTTCTCCTCCCTTCACACCTGGGTCCCCTTTCCATCTGAGCAAGATCTTTCTCCCCATGGCCTATTATTTACTTTTTATTTTGCTGTTTACCATTTTGGATTTCTTGTATTTTTATAGCAGCACAATTCATAGAGCTAGATCTCGGAAGGAAACTGTATGTCCATCAAGGGATGAATGGACAGAGAAAAGCACTGTTTGTACACAGTGGAGAGTTTCCCTGCTACAAAGAAGAGCAAACTTGAGTCATAGGTAGGAAAATGAGAGCGTCATGTTAAGTGAAATAAATCAGATACACAAGCTTAACCACCACCTGGTTGTTCTTACATTGAGCTTTCTGAAGCTTTCTTATTAATGTCCTTCTTTAGAAGTGAAATTTTTTTTAAATCTCTTCTTCTTCAAATTTCTCCCACCAGAACATCTTGGTTTTGGCTTTTATTCATTTTGTTCACACAGACAAGGCAACAGGGCCTCGTGGTTCCTTGTGGCCCTGCAAGAAGGTTCGCTGGGCTCTCAGGTTAGTCTTGCTAGTGGAGCTGTGGAGCTGATGTAGCTTCTCGGTGTCTAGAGGAGGGACAGGGACAGTGCCCCTCTCAACAGGCTTCCGGAAGGTGAGCTGAATTAGCTTGGGTCTTGAAGCAGTGGGGTAAGGCCAGCACTGGGTATCTCAGAGAATACAAGGCCCAGGGGCTGCAAGGTTGAGCTCAGTGTCGGCCGAGCTGCCTGAAGCGCATCTTGGAACAATCATCTCCATGAACTGGCCCAATTCTGTACACTTTTGCTAAGCGCGCGATTTACAACGTGAAACAGCACTGCGGTGCTATGACAGACGCTGGAGAAAGAGGTCCCTCCTTGCTCATAATCATCCACTTTCTACCAAAAGAGATCCAAGGACGAATTTTAAGGAGGAAAAAACGTCAACACTGAAACACTGTTTTTAATAAGTAGCCATGGTTTTTAGGGGTCCCTCCCCCCAGATTTTCCTACTTGTGAAAACCTGCCTGGAAGCACTGCCCTTCCCTCCTGTGTGGTGGATTTGCCAGGGTGCTTGCCTTGTGCACCTCCTGTCCATGCCTAGGTCCTGAAGCCGGAACTTCTACCCGGAGTATCAGCCAGCATTTGGCAGCCTGCACCAGGGCATTGCCATGCAGCCAGCCAGAAGCCCCAAGGGCGTGGCCTTGTTCCTGGTTTGTGACCACACCATCCTACAAGCGCACATGTATGACTGTCTCAGGGGCAGAGCTGTGCAGCTAAGAGCCAGCCCGGTGATCTTGTATCTGTATGGGCCGCTCGCAGTGCTCTGCGAATGTCACCAGTGGTCCCATGGGTCTCAGGAGCCGTGTCAGGCCTGCGGTGCTCTGAGCTGATGCGTCCTCCATGTTCAAGGACAGCAGCTGCTCAGCAGTTCACTCATGGGCCTGACAGACACCTGCTTCTCTTTCCTCTGTGTCAGATGCTGCTTTGTCTGTTCCCCCAGAACTGCCTTTCAGCCTGCCAGTGCAGTCAGCCTTTCCTAAACCTACTCTGTTCTTTGCATCCTGCGGTGTGAAGTCCTGAATCCACCAAAGGGCTCAACGGCCACTGTCTTGCCCGTGGCATCCACCTCTCTTCTCCTTGCCCAAACTGTGACCCTCCTGAGCATGCCGGGGCTCTCTGCTGTCCACAGATAGCCCAAGACCCTCCACTAGTGGTCAGGAGATTTGCAGTGTAAGATCGGTCACCTCCAGGAACACACACACACACGCGCACACACACACACACACACACACACAGGGCTGCCACCCTCACCTGCCCACTGCCCGTGATGTCCTTCAGGCCACCGCCACTGTGGTATCTTCCTTCCTCTCCAAGGCTCGCCCACTCCAGGCCTCAGAACAGAGCCAGGCCCACGGACTCCGACAGTGACCGAGCCCTGTGCCCTCTTCTGACAGCGTCTCCACGCCAGCTCTGCACCCACGCTTGCATGTCCATCTGCAGCCATCTTTCTTTGAAAGGAGAATTTTGCTTCTTGCCAATGGAACATGAATGTCAGGGCTTGGTTTGAAATTCCCAAACCATAAATTTTGCATGGGCTCAGGGCTGGGTGGAACATTTTCACATTCCTGTGACTAATTAGAAACAGGTTCCAGCACCTGAGCTGTGAGCTGTGAGCAGATGGGAGTTTAACGACTAACCCACTCCCAGGGAGCAAAAGCATCGCATCCTTCATGCGTTTCACTTCTGGCAAAAGTTTCCTCTGGCAAATGTGGAAACTCTTGCAAAAGTCACGAATGAAACAAGTTTGAAACGCAAACTTTCCATTTCAAATCACGAGCCAATGCTTCCTTGGAACAGAGGAACCCTATAACATCAGATGCTCGTTCCAGAATCCAATGTGCAATCTTTCCCGTCTCTGTGATCTGAGGAAAAGAGGTGCTCTGCCGGGCTGCAGCCAGGACCCAAGGGTTTTGGGGAGATCACCGGTCTCACCACTTCTCTGAGGACCTTTTCCCCAGGAAGGCCTGGAGCTCAGGAGTAAATCTGGCTCTTCAGGTCAGATGTACTCAGAGACCTGATATGCACTGCCCTGGGCCTGAGCCTGGAAATTCCTGTCTCACAAGCAGGCGGTTGACACAGCTCTGGGTGGCCCGCGGCTGAGTGGTGGCAGAGCCTGAGCTTCCGCACACGCCCCGTGGGTGGTTCTTACCCTTGTTTGTCGTCCCGTGTGGGGTTGTGCCAACTGACAGGGTTGAACGCGGCCCCTCTGTGTCCGCAGTTTCTCTGTGACGCATGTCTCTGGTCCCTTCATCCCTTCCTCAACCACATCACCAAGGCCCTTCCACTGCCAGCTCCACCCAACTCCCACTCCCACACCCCACTGGTCACCCTGTATCATTGCACGCATGGTCATTCCTAGGTGACCAGCGCAGGAGTGCAGAGTTTATCCACGTAGCTGCACCACCTTCTTCACCAGCCAGCTCCAGAAATCCTCCCATCTTCCCAAGCTGAAACCCTGCACCCATTAAACACGAACAGACCCTTCCACTAAACACCCACTGCCCCTTCTCTTTCCCCAGCCCCCAGCAACTGCCGGCTCTGCTTTTGTTTGTCTCTGTGAATTTACTACTCATGCAAGTGGAATCATACAGCTCTGTCCTTTTGTGCCCAGCCTATTTCACTTTGCAAGGCTTTGAAATTCATCCATGTGCCAGAATCTCCTTCCTTTTCAAGGCTGAACAGTATTCCATTGATGAATGCACACTTGACTCAACCGATAACTCACCTGTGCCCGAGCACAGGGTTGATCATTCTTCCTCTTGACTGTGGCAGACAATACTGCCACCAAGGTGCACATTTTTAAAGGGAAAGGGGAGGGGGAGTGTGTCATTAGTTTTAGATATGACATATTTGAAATAAAAAATCAGGTAAGTCGTGGCATGAGGTGCGTTGGTTAAATTATCTGGAATTTCTGGATTTTATATACAGAGCCCCAACTTCCACAGGCTTCTTCAGAGGTCCTCTTGTGGGGTTCCCTCCAAGGCCCAGACTTAGGTAGGGAGCAGAACTTGGTGTTTCTGGGGGAGATGATACAGGGAGGGACAACACCCCAAGTTCTCTCCTGGTCACTCTCTTGCAGCTGACTGTAGGTCTTAGGAACAGGTGGGCACAAGGACAACAGGGGAAAGGGAAGGAGGGAGAGTCTGGGTTCCCAAGAGAGGAAACAGAGTCCTTATTGAGATGCTGAACGGAGGAGGAAGAGGTCCGGGTTGGGAGAGGGACTTGGCATATTTAGCATTCCTGCGATGTCCTGGGTTTAGCTGAGTTGTTGAAACCATCAGTGAATCAAATGAAGTTTATTAATACATGATAGCATTTAGTCTTTTCACTTCTAGAGAGGAAGGAGGTTTACTGAGCAAATGCTCCTTTATGATTACTGCACATTGCCACGTGATGATAAACACAGAGGCCAGAGGGAACTAGATTTACAAAGCCAAAACCAGCCAAAAATCACCAGCAGCCACCAGACACCCAGAGCAGGCAAGGACAGCTTCTCTCTGATGGGCTTCTGGAAGAGCGAGGCCCTGCCAACGCCTGGAATTTGGACTTCCAGCTCCAGAATGGTGACACAATTAATACCTGTTGTTTCAAGCAACTCAGTTCACAGTACTTCGTTAGCATAGCCCCCACAGTGAATGCAGGAAGCACACATAGAGAAAGGGGTGATACCCTCAGAAGGAAACAGGCAGCAGACTGAAGAGAACTCACCGCTGAGTCCGTTACAGAGACCGTCGTTACACTGGAGATGCCACAGGAGAAAACATGTCATGCACTGTCCTGAAAAAGCACTACTCAGGGAGATCTTCAAGGACAGTGGAGGCAGAAGTAGAGATTCTATTTGGGGCTTTGGAAATGCCATGAACATAGGGAAGAGGTAAAAATGCACGGGGTCTTTGAGAGCACAGAGTATGACTGTAACTTGAGAGTGAAGAGATATGTAGAACAAGGAAGGGAAAGAATTAAATAGAGTATAAGTGAGCCAGGACAGAGACGGAGATGAAGCCCTGGGGTGCAGCCTTCCAGAGCTGAGCTTTGGGAAGATAAGTCATTTCTAGGTAAGGATGTTGCATGGTGACTGTACTAGTCAATTTCCTGTTGCTGAGATAAAATATCTAACACTTGCAACCTAAAGGAGGAGAGTTTTAATTTAGCTTAGGGTTTCAGAGGTTTCAGTCCATGGTAAGCAGGCAGCAAAGCAGAGACATCATGGCAGAAGGATGTGGCACAGCAAATCTGTCCAATTCATGGTGGCGTGGGGCGGAGCAGAGAAACAGCACGGTAGGAGCTATGCCTTCCAGACACACTCCCAGCGAGCCACCGAGACCTCCAGGAATGTTCTTTGGTAATCCCCCAGGAGGTTCCCAAACTGACAGTCCATTTTAACCATCACGGAGACACAGAGGCCAATAGGAAAGGCCAGATAGGAGAAGGCAGAAAAGTCCTGGGGGACACACAGGAGGGCTTGGATGGAACAAGTTGGCTACAGGAATGGAGGCTGCCCAATGAATTCCCATGGGAATTCAGTCATAGGGACTGAGGGGAAGGGACACTTTCCACTTGGTGCCATTGGGAGGGACAGGGAAGCCATGGGGAGAGAAGGAGGCTTGCTAACATCTTGCTTCTGAGACCCTGCTGGGACATTACAGAAGAAGTACATGACCACACTCACTGCTGGAGTGAAGTTGAGACTATAGATGTGCCAATTTCTGCCTACCTAGGCATGGTCTTTGGAGGCATGGGAGAGACTGAGGTCACAAGGAGAGAATCTGGGAAAGGTCATTTTTAAAAAGGGAAGCAGGAAGGGTGCTGCTCCACCAAGAAGTTTTCTAAGGAGTTATCTTCTCCTGTTGCTTATTACATAAGTCGAGCAGCAGGACCAGACCTGAACACATCTCAGATGCCAGACCTTTGGTGTTCCCAACAGTTCAAGAGCAAACTTCAAGTTCTATTGGCTCTGCAGGCTTTCTGGACATCTCAAAAACACAAAGCCATAAATTACTTGTCTCTGTCTCGAATGGTTTTTATTAGACTAGAAGCTAAGATGGGCAGTCCGTCCTTGACAATGGAGTTGGATTTGACTTCTCCAAAGGAAGCCCTTCCCATGATTCCCTTGGCCCTGTGGTCCCGTCCCCTGCCAAGCTCTCAACCTCCAGCTGTGGTTCACCCCATGCAAACTTGTGTACTTCACAGAGTGTTTACTTCTCTTGATTTCAGGATGTGGAGGAGCCCATAAAAAGCGAGCTGCTTTTTTGATATTTGACCAGCTCCGAGAGGAAAAGATTAACCCCAGGCTCTCCTGAGGTTGCAAACATTCTGTTAAGCATTCTAGCTCTGCTTTGATGCAGCTTTTCTCCTGAGCTACGCAGAGGAGCCAGAGAGGGTGGGGGTGGGGTGGAGTAGGTGTTTCCAAGCTGGCTGAGGTAGTCAGGAGTGCCATAAATCTCAGTGGGAAAGCTGGCTCAGCCTGGAGCCAGCTCAGCCCAGCTTGCAGGCCACAGGTCTGTTGGAAGCGTCAGATAAGGTGAAGGCTGAGAATCCAGAGGCCTGGCTGAGTGGATTCTCACTTCCAGCTCCTGCAGCGGCTGAAATATTGATGATTAAGGGGTGATCAGCCTTAGGACACTGCTGAATTTTCTTCTGAAGAAATGCAAGAATTCCCTCATAGGCAGGGATGCATTCCAGGACTCCAGCAGGTGCCCAAAACCACGGATGGAACCGAACTCTGTGGCATACACTAATTTTTTTTCCAGACATGCATACCTATGTGAAGGTTCAATTTATCAATTAAGCACAGTAAGATCAGCAACAGTAGCTGTACTAAAGTACAACAATTACAATATTCATTACAATATTCATCATAAAATTAGAATCACATTATTAGGCAAGCTAAGATGTACCTTGCACACAAGCATTATGAGACTTAGTAGATCTGATAACCAAGATAGCTGCTAAACCACTAACAGGCAGGCAGCATATACAGCGTGGACACACTGGCGACAAAAGAATAACTCATGTTCCATGCTGGACAGAGTGGGACAGTGTCATACTTCATCATGTTGGTCTGCACAGTATGTGATTTAAAGTGTGTGAATTGACCTGTGCATAATGGTGCATGCCTAAAATCCCAGCACTCCGGGAGGGTGAGGCAGGGACATTTAAGCCCAGTCTAGGTAACTTAGACCTTGTTTCAAAGTAGAAAATAAAAAAGGTTAAGGGACATAGATCAGTGCAAAGGCCCTGGATTCAGTCCTCAGTAACCCATTCACCCTACCCCACACACAGCATCTTTTTGTTCCAGCTTTGAAGAATACGATCTGAAGTCAGCAAGAGGGTGCTAAGAATCTTCATGGAACTCAGTCTGAGTCTCACCCTCGGCTCTTGGAAGAAGCTGGGCGTGGGGGGAAGAGAGTAGAGCGGTTCACTCCATGCCAAGTCATCATCATTGAGGTGGTACAGCCAACCCCAAACCCAAGACATCTCCCCAAATCCAGGGACACACTTGTCCCAGCAAGTTAGATGTGACTCCATGAGACAGCACAAATGTCCGAACTCTCTTAAGTATTTCAGTTGGCGATATTACCTAGGACTCAGTCAGTACCCCTGGACTGGTGCTGACTGAACACCTGTCTCCAGTTTTGTGCCATCCTGGGCTCTTCCTAGGGACAGCAGCTCTAGCCTTCTGTGAGATCCTGCAAAGAACCCTGAGCCACCCTTTCCCACCTGTGGGCGCTCTGGGGCCTGGGGGCCTCGACACCAAAGGACCCCACTATTCCACTTTTCCCTCAAAAGTAGCTGGGTCATCTGGAGTCCAAGGTCCTGTGCCATGAGAAGAGAACAGAACCTAATCTGGCTACTTTACATAGAAAAGCAGGATTTAAGGTGAAAAAATACAAAAGGGAAGGGAGAGAAAAGGGTTCTCCAGGAAGGCACCAACTTCATGCCACCAGCAGGTGTATATAGGAACTGCTGAGAATCCAGCTCAGGAAGCTGACTTGGCTTGACTGCTGCAGCTACACCTTCCTGGACCTTGAACTTGACCTTGATCTTCTGCAAAGCTGCTACTGCTACTGCTACTGTGGCTGGCTGTGAAGTCCCTGATCCTCAGCTCTGACCAGGACAGTTTGTTCTATGGTATCCGCTTACAAACTAAAGTCCATGGCCGAGACCATAAAGGCAGGGGCATAATCACAGACCTGGACAACTGCAATGCAGGTGGGTAAAAACCTGAGCTATAAGGTTCACACATCATCCAGGACATTGTGAGCAATGCATAGAGAAATGTGGGTGGGACGCTATCATGGAAAAGGCATCCACGCACAAGGCAGGTGACCGCAGCAGACTGAAGGCTTTCACAAGTCTTCATTCTACATCGGTGACTTAACGACTTGTCCTCAGACCGAGTTCCCAGCCTGAACTCAGCGCCTTCCTTCCCAGGGGGCTGAGACAGGGCCGGGGAGTGACTCCAGGGCAGAGTGCTTGACCAGCAAGGCCCTGGCTTTCATTCACAATGCCGCAAAAGAAACTATGAAAGTGGGCCGGACTATGACAGGACACAGGCAGGAGTTTCTGGCTCACACTAGTGTTTGGTAAAAGGTACCAGATGTTGGGATTCAGAGTTCAAGGCTCTTTATGCCTTTGACCGGTTTAGGATTTAAGGCCACTCTAAGACAAATCAAAACTCTTTTCAATCTGGCATTTGTGTCTTGATTGTAAAAGGAGCTAAGCAGAAAGGGAGGAGGCTGCCTTGTCATCCCTCCTCAGTGTTACACCACACCCTCAGAGCTGTACACAGATGGCCCTTTCTCTTGCCCCGAGCACAACCACACAGCACCTTTTATTACTAGTTCTGTGTCTTGATTTCATGTCCTGTTGCTGTTCCTATGCAGTCGTCTCCGCCTGGAAGGAGCTGTCGGGCAATGTGGTGCAGACAGTGGCTGGGCTCTGCTTCTGGCATTACCAGCTGCATGACCTTGATTTAGTCTCCACTTTCAAGGCCAGCAGAACTATTACAAGGTGGACTCAAGGTTTACATGGGGTAATGCATATAAAGGTCTCTAGTGTTCATTAGATGTTCCATAAAGATTGGTTTGATTTCTCATTTTTGTGAAAACTTCTAATACAATTTTCAGCAGATAATAGATGCTTAACACTCCCATGTTTAATATCACTGATATGTTGACCCCAAAAAAAATATATTTTAGGGAACTACATCCCATAAATCTGGGTACTTGTCTGTCTTGGTTCATTCGGATTGCTATAAGAAAACCACTATGTACTGTATGTCTTTAATGAAAAGAAGTATTTCTCATAATTCTTGATACTGGAAAGTCACCAAAGCAACAGCAAATTCTATACCAGGAAAGGATTCATGATTCACAGATGACATCTTCTCCCTGGGGCCTCAGATGGTGGAAAGGCAAGGAAACCCCTGCAACTTCTTATGAAGGCAACAATCCCACCGAGGCCTTGAGACCCATGTCTTCTGGGAGGTCCCCTCTCCTAATACTGTCCCTCTAGGCAATTAGGTCTCAATACAGAATTTTTGGAGGGCCATAAATAATCTTTCTGTGATAGTTCCAATTTGTAACAAGGAACTAATGTTCTGTAAAGCAGAGATAGGAATAAATTGGCCATTAAAGAAACCCAAGGCTTAGCCTGGCTTGATATGAATCCGTGAGTTCTCAGCAGCCAGATGAACTACCTGGAAGAAAACATGAACAAGTGGAGTCAGAGACAAGAGAATAAATACCAAGGAACCTATAAATCTGCATCCTGTAAGACTTCAGGGCTGGGGCCACCCTAAGACATGAGTCCAAGTCATAAAATTCCTTCTGGAGAAACATCTATCCAGAGGCAGGAGCAACACTGAAATTCCCAAGTCAAGACTCCCTTAAGAATGCCTCCTCTTTACCTTTCACCTTGGAATACCCTGGAGGGGTGCACATCCAGGGGGTGACATTCCAGAGCACAAGACCACAGCCAAGGAGGCAGATGTGTGTGAAGATGCGCTTGGACTGTAGGACAGGTTGTGAAATTCTCCTGAGAACTGGACACTGGTTTTGACACTGGTCGTATCATGATCATGGTGCTAGGACCTTGTCCTCTTTTTAAACCAAAAAATCCTCCATAATTGGTTTCAGTTAAATTTCTCAAAGTAATTAGTGAGTCTGTGACCTCTGCATTACAGATAAAGCAGACACTTTTGCCTCTACACTAACAATAGTGTTGATCAATGAACCAGTATAAATCACTACACAAGTTTCATAAGTAAGAATTTAGGATTTTAGTTTTGAAATAATCACCAGTAGGACTAGCATAGATATATGTTTGAAATACCAGGTCTTAGAGTGGGCAATATATGTAATATTTGCACAGAACTTTCTTGAGAAGAAACAAAAATAACTCCAAATTACTCATTTAAGAACATTGGACACTGAATAGAATTTTATAGACTTTATTTCTTTCTCTTTTTTTAACAGCAGTTTAAATTACATGGGAAAATTGATTGGAAAATACAGAGATTTCCTATACTCCATCCCTTCTCTTCTTCATTCCCTTTTCTTCTTCTCTAACCTGACATTTCTTCCCCAGACCCTCTCAATGAGCTAAGAGAGCTGTTATCACGAATGGTGCTTTTCCACTGTGATGAGAAAGCTTTAATTCCGGCAATGTCACCTAGCAAGACTGAGCTAATCCTATCCCAGCTGAGGGCAGGGAATTCATCTGCTTTAAAATTGCTTCAAAGTCTCTCTCTTACCTGAGGCAAAAAAAAAAAAAAAAAAAAAAAAGATTAAGTCTAATTCCCTATCCAGAAAGATTCCAAGGACATAGACTTCAGAGGACACTAGCTACATCTGGGGGATGTATTAAGCTACAATGAAAAACTGTACTCCTGAAAGAAAATCAGAAGCACCTTTGAATGACTCATCCTCAAGATAACCTACAGTGTACCACATATACTGTGAATTGATCAGGAGGTTAGGGAACACACACACACACACACACACACACAATAGAACAGACCATCCACTATTAAAAGAATTAAGATACCGGTAATTGGAACATGAAAAGGAGATGGGAGAGAAAAAGCAAAAAACATATTTGAAAAACAATAACCAACATTTTCCCCAAGATTTATGGCAGACATCAAGCCATAGACCCAAAAGCTTACTAAGCAATACCTTTCCAATGTGCACACACATGAATATATTGTATATTATTAAAAGTAATTTGTTTCTCTTAATGCTAACACAGTATGTCATGAATAAACATATGGAATTAATTTTAAATTCAGATAGCAAAACCCCTCCAACTTTGTTTTTCTTTTTTAAGACTGTATTGGCTATTCTACATTCTTATGATTTTCTCTATACATTCTAGAACCAACTTGCTGAATTGTGCAAAACAGTAAGAGTTTCAATTGTGGTTCTGTTCAAACTTCAGATAGATTTAAAAAGAATGGGTATCAGCAATATGGCATTGTACAATTCATGAATATTGTATGCAGTGTGTTTAATTTCTCCATAAAATGTTTTATACTTATCATCACAGAGGAATGGCAAACCCTCTGTTAGTTTTTTCCCTGGGTAGTTTGCATTTTCCATACAGAAGAACTAAAGTAACATTAGTAATAAGTTTTACTACTGTAGTCCATTTTACATACATTAGAATCTTGTGTTCTCTCTTATAGTTATATTTCCATAATTTTGCATATCGTCATATAGCTTGCTCTTTTTAAAAAAGTATAACTTATTGCTCCAGATGAATTTATTACAATTATTTCATAATATGAGAAGCCAGTTGTGAGGTTTTTTTTTTTTAATTATTATTTTGAAGGTAGTAGAAATACAACAGAATAAGACAGAACAAAGCCAATTGAGACAGTGCAGGGAAATTGGTACAGAACTTCACAGCTGGTTACCGGGATCACAGTAATAGGTACCAATGTATATCTCGTTATCTTCACAGTAGTTGTCTAGTCAATTAGGTATAGCAAAATCAAATCAAAGACAGAACATCATAAAACCAATTGAAAGAGAATATTGAATAAAGCAATTAATCATAAAAACAAAACTGTAAACATTTGCTTTGAAACAGAAGATAGAGGAGACCCTCCATATTTGCTATTGCATGCAGTCATCCTCCCAAGAGATGCTCAGACCTCTGTCTCCAGTTGCTAACGGGGGTGGGGGTGGGCATGGTTGAGGATGTTTGATTCCAAGCCAGCGCTCCAGTATGCTCACAGGAGACACTACTGGGTCTCCTCCTGGGTCACGCAGGAAGGAGGCGCTTACCAAGAGGGCGGGCAAATTGCTTCTTTGTGCAGCCACCTGGGTTTTACCATAGCCCGGTTGTGAGTTTTGAAGGGGAGAATTGAAGGAGAAGTGATAGTGTCTTTAATATAATCATGAGACCACTTCCCCTCCTACAGGCAGTGACAGCTTGTGGAAAGACACTGATTTTTCGATCCTGCAGATGGAGAGGGAATCCATGTGAGTTCTATAAAGGGCAAGAAATTCACTTCCTGCAATGCGTGAGTCCACATCCTATTGCCTGCCCTTGCCGGCCCTAAGCAAAGCATCTTGTCAAGCCTTGGGTTTGTTACCTGTGAAACACTTCATTACACTCTCTCTAGGAATAGTGTGCAATCAGGAGTTAACTGTGCTAAAACATGAATAAGATGCAAAACAAAAGGGTTTGTGTTGTTTAAGTGTCTGTGCTTTTGTTCTAAGAGTTCACTAGGTAAAGTCCAGTGGGCTCAGAATTTACAATTTTTCATTTGATAAGTGGGAGACAGTTGTGTGTCCCTTACACAAGGCTTGCACATTTTATAGCAACAAAGATCCCAAATGTCCCTAATCACAATACACAGAGAGACATTGTGATTGCCAAAGGCACAGCTGGCTTCACAAATTGCAGGGTCCCTGTGCAAAACAAAAATGTGGACCCTCTTGCTCTAATCAGAGAAAGAATTTAATTAAAGTACTAAAATGTAAAGCATTTCTCATTCTATGCAATGTTTTGGCCTCTTGTGTATTTTATATTGCCAGGTTAATAAATACAGTGGAGACAAATTGAAATTTTAAATTCTTAGCATAAATTTTATCATTCATTTTTACATTTGTGAAATGTCAGCTTTAAGAGTAAATGTAAGACCTTTTGATTTCCATATAGAATCACTGAATTCATGCAGCTCCTATTTTGTAGCTCACAATGCATATGCATTTCATTTGTACCAGCGAGGCACAAATGCTCCATAAAGCTATGTCAACAGTTTTTACCTCACTTCTTGACACATGCACATATAGTTAATGCAGTTGGAACATGAGGAGATGAAAGAGAGAGTAAGGCAAAGCCACATTTGAAAATATAATGGCGAACATCTTCCCCAAATTGATGACAAACATCAAATCATAGATCCAAAACCCGACTAAGCAAGATAAATACCAGCATGCACAGGCACACACAATGAGGCTGTATTAAAATCACAGAAAACCCAGGGATCGCATATCTCATGCATTTCTGGACATTCTGCTGTGTTCCACTGATCTGTTTAGCCTTACGCCAACCCAAAATTGCCATGGTCTTTAAAATTCATCTTGAAATCTTGTAATCCTTCCAACTTTGTTTTGGAACATAAGGAGGAAATGGGAGAGAAAATAAGGCAAAAAAAGAAAAAAATGCATTTGGAGAAATACTGTGCTGCCTTTGGCAGCTGAAGACAGGAATAAAGCATTGGTGCACTGTCTCCTTTTTTCTTTCTGCAGCACTGTTTTCAGTGTAAATGACCAAGGAATATGAGGGAACATAGTGAGAAAGGCTGTAATTAGGCCCCAGTTGTTTATGTTTTTTCTAATTCGATTGCTTTTCGTTCTGCATGTAGTGCAATTTTAATTTGCATTCCTTGGAGAACTGTGGTGTGTGGAAATTCTCCCTCTCGGTTGCGAAGACACCATACTTGCATCTTGCTGTGACTTCCCCAGGGTTAATGATCATTTTTCCCCTTGTACTGCCATGTGCCAGGCGCAGGGGTGACCCCATACAGTAGCCACCAATAAGCAACCTACAGATGAGCAGGAAAACAGATACAGTTTAGAGCTAAAATGACCCTCAAAGCCTCATGCCTTTGGAAAATGATTGGATTATGTGGCTTACAGCTTACTTGCTATTAGGAGGCAGAGTCTGGTCACAAGAGGCAATCACCAGTAAATTAGCATAAAACCCTTCCTGAAGAAGCAATAAAATGGATACAAAAATAAGTAGATTGATACATAAATAAATTAGACCTCATGCATTTAAAAATTATGTGCATCAAAGAACACTGTGAAAGTTAGAAAGATGGTCTATACATGGGAACAGAATATTTGCAATTCATATATCTGATAATGCATATGTACCCAGAATATATACATAAATAAAGAATGCTTACTACTCAATAACAAAAAGAGAAGCATTCCTACTAAAAATACAGGCAAAGAAGTCAAACAGACACTTTTCCAAACAAACGTTCCAGTAATCACGTGAGTGATAGTATCATAAATCATCAGGAAAGTATAAATCAATACCAGGATGAGATGTCTCTCCATACCTGCTAGGTAAGCTATAATCATATAAAAACCCAGTGCTAACTGATCATGCCACTGGAGCTCTGTGAGAGAGAAAGACAAGTCCTAATGAGAATTGATGAGAATTTAGAATTCAGAACCCACAAAGAGCACTGCTAAAAAGATAAGGCGATGTAGCCAGCTTGGAACACAGTTTGGCAGTTCTTTAGGAAGCTAAGTGTTCAGTTACCACATGACTCTGGAACTGCTGAAATTCCACCCAAGAGAACTAAAAACATTTTCACAATTTGGACATGAATATTAGTAGTAGCCAAAAAGTAGAAATAACCCAAATGTCCAACAGCTGGTGAAGGAACAAACAAAATGTTGTACATGTATTCAGTAGAGTAGTATTAAATCATCAAAAGAAATACATGGCGATACAGGCTTCAGCGTTTCAGCAGAGGTGCATGCCCACCCTGTGATTCCCAAGGTCAGACTTTATTTTGAGATCTGCAAAAGTTAGTGAATTAGGTCCATAGCCAGGTAAGGCTGTTTCAGTTCTGCTTCGCAGCAGCATCTCCTCTCTCAGAGGTTTGACACTCAGTGTGACATTTCAGCTTTACTAGTGACCCTCTGTGTCAACTTCTGTGTCCACAGGAAAATGGTGTCCAAACGGAAAGCCAGCTTCTACAGAAGAATTTCTCACTATCGTGTTTCCATTTTCCTTGAGGCAAGTTTACCAGGCTAAAGCATTGCATCCTCCAAGCAAAAAGGACTTTCTGGATAAAGTGTCTGGAGTCAGCAGAAAAATAAGAAAGAGTCATCAGTGGAGAACAAAGTTTTGGGACTAAGGATTTCATTCCACAGGAGTTGCATTCCACTAGGAGAACTTTGACCATGCCTTACCAAGTGCTGCATCTTGTTTTTTTAGGAGTCTAACATTAACCACAAATTAACTGCAAGAAGGGTTTAAAGAAATGATCACTTTACCAGGTAGCATGACTTCCACTGTGCAGAAGTTCTGCAACTTTAATTAAGCCAAGTAAATTTTCTCAATTATGTTTGTAAAACAGATGAATTCATCATGTAACTTTTTTTATAAGGAACAAATACAATTATACTTGTAAAGCTTTTAGTGTAGTACTTGTGTGTAATAAATTCTCACTGATTCACCCATTATTATTACTAACTACTGTTAGTTTTAACATCATTTATTGTAACACTTATGAGTCTAGGTCTTAATTTCAAATTAAGTTTCAGTGCAGGTACTGTGCTGAAGACCAAGATTGCTTTAGCTGACAACAACAACATGCCCCAAACAAAATCTGTGAGTGAACTGAAGAACACGAAGCGGTTGTTTTAGGATTCAGTAGAAAATATAATACTGTGTCTCTGTAGCTTTCCAACACCATGTGCATCGGAGACCCTGCGAACTGAAATTCTCAGTTTCCCAGGTGCCCACACAGCTGGCCTGAAGCAGCAGGTAAGAACCAGGTTATAGAGGTTGGGTGTTTTTGAACGTCTGCATTTTGACACTGTTCTGGGCCCCTGAGAATGCAGTGCCTGGAATGTCACCGGGGACAAAATGTTAAACTGGAAAATCTGGAGGAAAATCATCACCGTGTAGAAAGCAGTGGGGGTAAAAATTGGGACAGGTGCCAAGGAGCTTACGAATTGCGGGCGTCTCAGACACGGCTGAGCGCTGAAGTATTCGGGAGACCTCGGAGGGATTTGAGGGACGCAGGGCAATGCATCTCGCCCTTTAGAAATGCGACTCGGGGAGGCCCCTCCACGCTACACTGGGTTGATGACCTGTAACTCTCTCCCCTGCCCTCTTGACTTCCCGCTCCTTCTTCAGTCTGGAATGCGCTGCTCTCCCATCTCCACAAGCTCCTACCCTGAAGTAATTCCCTGCTTCACAAACTGTCTGTTTGTGCCTATCTTCCCATCCCACGGTATCACCTTTTCCTTAACTAAATAGTGTGTGCATCCCAGCCCCCAAGGAACTGTCACCCAAACACCCCGATGCTTGCAGAGTGGAGACTCCACCATGTCCCTTCATCATATAGTGCTGCATCAGCTGTCTCTGGTCACAGCGGTTGGGGACCACGGTATTTGCTCTTTTTCATGCATTGGTATGTTTTTCTTCTTTGGTTTTTAAAGGAAGATATGAACATAAGCATGTTTTGTGTACTAATCTATTACACAGCAAATGTATTTTATCTTAAAGATTGCAAAAATATTTCATTTATTTATGATAGATAATGCTATACGGAATAGTTTCTTTAATATTATTTCATATACAATTTAAAAATTAATCCTTGTTTTCAGAGAAAGGTTGCATATAATAAATATGCATATATTCATTTGTGCAAATGAATACAGAGTGGACACCAAAAGCTAAGGAAATGGACTATCTACAACAGGAGGAATATGGAAAGGATGGAAGAAGGGAAAAACAGAATGTAGTAAAGAGGAGGAAGGAGTATGCTATGTACACTGAGCATGCTGTTTTTTGTAGCCATGACTTCTGAAGTCACAACAGTATTTCAAAAAAGTGCCCCATGAAACAATGAAAATTAAAAGGTAAAGAATGGTGAATGAATCCAACCCAGGACAAATGAATAATACCACCACGTTAGGAAGAGCAAGGGGAAAAAGAAGCAATTTATACATACCTGGAAAGCTCTGAGTAGAAGAAAGTGTGCTTTCACAGTGTCTCCTAGTTAGCAGGACATGCCTGTGTCACGGGGGAAACCACCTCGCATGTGCAGACGTGGTTAAACAGCAGGCAACTGTGGAGAAAGCCAGTTTTTCACTGTAAATGAAGGAAGTCAATCGGGAAGGCAGAGGCCGACACAGCACTGTGGCTGTGGCCTGAAACCAGAGTGACCGTGACTGAGTCATGGGTGTGGAAGGTAAATGCACACATGAAGGCTTTGGCCAGCTTTGCTTATGGTCTCAGACATCCATCTTGATGAGAGGAAAGCGGGGCAAGCAGAGGGAGCAGGCCACAGCGGGAGGGATTCGATGCCCTCTGTTTTCTCCACTGCACAAAAAGCAGAGAGGGACCATGAGCCAGGGACACAGCAGAGGCATCAGTTGTGCTCCTGAGGGTGGGCAGCAGGGCGAGTGCTAAGCAGGGAAGGACCTGAGACAGAGCTGTCAGGATGCTGTGGGGGATCATGGGACAGAAGTTCCCGGTGTCCGAGGCTCATGGACCTTTCTGCTGGTTCTTGGATTGATGCTTCATGAATTCTGGAAGGTCAAGGCAAAAAGCAAAAGGCATCAGAGAGCTTCTTGCAAGGACACTCACACAGGGCTCAGCTTCTTTTTCCACTAAAACACACACACACAATACACACACAACCACTGGTCCGAGCAGCTCAAAGCACAGTTGTCATTTTATTTTGTAAATAAACCCATAATTATGTCTGAATGGGAGAGAATAAACATTGCAAATTCTTTCTCTTCCTGCTTCTTTTGGTCGTTATCTTTGGACTGAGGAGCAGTAAATGCAGCAGGGCTGGCTACCACCCTTTCCAGCCTTGTCCTATAAGCAGTGATAGAGAAATCAGGAGATCTCTCAGTCCTGTTTTCTATCTTAGGGACACATGTTCAGTGTCTGCACATCATAATAGAATTCAAGATTTCATCTCACATTATTGAAAAGTTTCTGCACTTCAAAGGAAATCACCAACAGAGTGAAAAGAAAACCCACAGAGTGGGAAAAAATTTTAACCAGCAACCCCTCAGACAAAGGGGTTGTGTCCAGAATATATAAAGAATTGAAAAACATCTAGCCCCCTAAATTCAAAGACCCTCTCCAAAAGTGGGCATCTGAGATGAATACACAGTTCTCAGAGAAAGAAATACAAATGGCAAATAAATACATGAAGAAATGTTCACCATCACTGGTCATTCGAGAAATGCATATTAAAACAGCATTGAGATTCCACCTTACTCCGGAAAGCCATCAAGAAATCAACTGATAACAAATGTTGGGAAGGGTGCAGGGAAAAAGGAACACTGCTCCACTGTTGGTGGGAATGTAGACTGGTGCAACCATTATGGAAATCCATATGGAGAATTCTCAGAAGACTATGATTGGAAGTTCCATTCAATCCAGCTATCCCCCTCCTGGGTATCTTCCCCAAAGAACTGAAAAATTCATATCACAGTGATATATGTTCACCCATGTTCATAGCTGCACAATTTGTGATAGCTAAATCCTGGAAACAACCAAGATGCCCATCAACTGCAGAGTGGATGAAAAAGATGTGGCATTTTCATACAATGGAATATTACTCAGCTATAAAAAAGGATGATCTTGAGGCCTTCATAGGCAAATGGAGACTTGAGACTATCCTCATTAGTGAAATAAATAAGAATCATATTTATAAATATCATATTGTGTCTCTAGTGTAAAAAGTAAATAAGAACTACAAGAGTAATAAAACCAAAATGTATCATTGCTATTGTAAAAAAAAGAGGAAAAGAAAGTGTTCTAGGGGATATAACTGCATGTATGTTTGAGTGTGTAAAATAGATGACCATATTGCTGAATCTTTGTTGGATCTTTGAGAAAAACTGTTTGTAGTCTGACTGTTTGAATATTTACTATGTACCCTTTAACTTTGTAGCTTGAACAACTACATCCAGGATGACAGTATGTAATTTTTAAATTACTGATTTCTTAGTGGGGCTTTTTCTCACTCTCCTTTTTCTGTCTTTTAGAATTCTGTATTGTTGCTACCCTTTTTTCTGTTTTGTTTTGTTTTTCTTCCTTTAAATAAAATTTTAAAAATGTATAATTGCTATTGTAAAAAAAGAGGAAATAGGAAGCGCTATAAAAGATATAGCTGCATGTATATTTAGGTGTATGGGATTGATAACCATATTTCTAGGTTCTTGTTGGATTGTTGAACAGATCTGTTTGCACTCTCACTGCTTTAGTGTCCACTTTGTGAGCTTTAATCCTGTAACTTGAATAACTATTTCTAAAAGAACCATATGTAATGTATCAACTAGTGATTTCTTACTATTTATCTTCTTTTCTTGAAATTCTGTAATATTTCTACCTTTTTTTTCTCTTTAAATAAAAAAATGAAAAAAAAAAGAATTCAAGATTTCTGCGTCAGAAGCTGTGCAGCCTGGGACATGGGTAGACAGACAGGTGTAGCTTTGGGAAAGCAGAGAACGAAAAGGTAAAGCACATGTTTTATGAATCACAGGAGAAACTAAGGAAGCTATTGTCTTAATTAGTTTTGACTTTTTACAAAAAGATTATCACAGACTGGGGGCCATGAGCAGAAGATGTTTGTCGCCCACAGTTCTGGAGGCTGGAAGTCCAGGATCTAGCATGGTAGAATTCAGGTGCATACATTCTTCATGGTCTACAGGCAGACTCCTTTGCTCTACCTCTCCATATGATGGAAGAGGCAGGAGAGCTCTCTGGAGCCTCTTTCATCAGGGCACTTATTCCTTTTACAAGGGCCCCACCTTCATGACCTAAACACATCTCAAATGTCACACACACATCACATTGAAGGTTAGAATTTCAACATATGAATTTTGGGGGATGCAAAACATTCAGGGCACCATGGCTGTCCAGAAGAAAAGAAGGCAGGTAGAGGCAGAATCAGTGCAAGGGACATCCCAGCTCATCCCCAAAGGTAACAGTATTGCAACTTGATGCATGCATGTGCATCTCGCTACTCCTGATAGCGTCAGGAACATTTCATTATCACGTTTCTTTAGTGACTGTCCCCTTACTGATATAAAATATCTGACACACTCAGCTTGAAGGAAGAGAGGCTTATTTTGGCTCATGATTTGAAGGATTCAGTCCATAGATGGCTGACCAGCTCCAAGGCAGGGCCATCATGATGAAAGAAATGGCAGGAGAAAGATGTTTAACCCATAGCAGCCAAGAAGCAGAAAGAGAAGACAGGAGTTGAGGACAAGAGCACACTATTCCAGCTCACCCTTCAGAGACCACCTCCAGCCAATCCCCACCTCCTACCAGCAGCTTCAGTACTGAATGCACCAAGGGATCAATCTACTGATGGGTACAGTGCTCCACCACCCAACCACCTCCTGAAAGCCCCACCTCTGACACATGTGACTCTGGGGGGCCATCCGAGATCTAAACCATAACACTAAGTTAAAGCTTATTCAGCACCAGAGTTCCTTTAGGTTCGCACAAATCACCTCATCTCCAGTTCTCTGAATCCCACCGAGCTCATCTGCTTTGTGTGAGTTTTTAGAGCAGTCTTGCGTTAGTTGGCTTAAGCTGCTGTAATGGGGTGCAGCAATACCTGTGTGGGTTAAAACAATAACAATAGCATCTCAGCACCCTGCAGGCTAAAAGTCCAGGGTCGAGTTGTCTTTGGAGGAGAATGCGCTCCTGGAAGGGGCTGCTGGTCCTTGACATGCCTCTGCTCCTGGGTGCCTTAACCTCTGCCTCTGTCTTCAGCTGTGGCCTCCGCATGGCTCTGTGCCTTCACATGTCACTTACTCTCCATGCCCCTCCCTTGGTGAAAGGGCAGCAGTCACATGGCATAGGCCCACCCTAATTCAGTATGACTTCATCTCAACTTCATCTGCCTGAAAATACTCTTTTACCAAAGCCACTTCCACAGGGAAGAGAGTAAGAGTTCTGTATGACTTTTGAGGGGATCCAATGCAACCCATACCAAGTATCTTGATGGAATTTTCTAGATTAGAACCTTCATGCGTAATGAAAGGCCCATCTAGAATGCAAACACATATGTGCAGACATTTTGGCCTCTCCAGGTTAATCAAGGCCAATAATATGTGGTCAAAGCCTGCACAGAAAACTCTCTCCGGTGGCCAGAGAAAGGCTAGAGAGCTTGCAGGCTAGGGAGCTTTGGCTGAACGCCAGTTGATCCAAAGCATATCATTTATTGCCAGAACTTTAGTGATTGTATTTACGAAATGTGGAGAACTCTGAACGCCTTCAGCATCTGCATCTATGATGTTCTGGTCTATGTAGTTCTGATGTTTTTGCCTGGACCATGCTCTCCTAACCTCAAGGATCCATCAGTGAAGTCACCAAGAGGCTCATTCGCGTCCTCTAAACATCCACTAGGAGACTGCTCAGTGCTCTCAGACCACTTGCGGCTGACTAAGCAAGAAAGTGGTTTGAAGGGAGGATACTTCTATCCACGGGCCATGTGCTACTTTTGTCTTCAGTGAAATATCCGTCCCCCCGAGAGGCAGGAATAGACAGAGTGGTGCATCGTCACTTTGGACTTGTAAACGGGTGAATATTCATGGCGGGTGGGTAAAGCAGCACACTCTGCACAACTCAGCCACTCAGAATGGCAAGTCACGTGTGACCACATGGGATCGGGACCTATCGTCCAAACTTCTGCTGACCGAAGATGAGTTAGTTCTTTGCTTCTTGTGTTATTGTAAGGCGCGTATTCACCCTTAAAAATAGACTACTTTTAAAACGCTTAAAAAAAAAGGAATCCTTTGAAAAAGCACCCCAGGCCCCCCACCCACCCAAACCAGATGAAGCCTCCCTGCTGAGACAGAGCCTCGGACAGCTGTGTGTCCAGCAAGCTGCCCAGAGGGTCTTCTCCAAGGACTCTGCAGGCTCTGTGAGGGCTGCAGAATGGCTGACACTGATGACCCTTGAAATAACCATGGTCGCGCCCACTGGGATATTCTCACAAAGACAGCAAGCCTCTCCACGAAAGCTTTCTACCCTAATCGGGGCACAGTGAGAAGTCCCCACACCATGCGTCCCTTCATCAATCTGGAGATTTCCTTTTTCTTATTTTTCTTAATTGTTTTTATCAATTTCCTCAGTGGGAAAATGTTTTTCATTTTAGATCATTATAAATTCACTTGCTAATTTGGAAGAGCTTATCAAGTTTGGGGCCATTTTTATTGTTTCATACATTTATTTGGCCCGTGTTTCTGTTCACCTGTTTTCATTATTTTTAAAATTTTTATTTGCAAAACCTGTCAAATACCGATTGTTGCCAGTGGAAGTTCCTGCCAAGTCCCGGAGATTTTTCTTTTGGCTTTAATAGAATTAAACTGGGAGTGAGTCTCTTGGGGTTTCCTGAACATTTCAAAGGGTGTATCCTCTTCTTTCTCCCATATCTTTCGGCATCCCAGGAGGAAGCAGCAGCCACTGAAGGTCCACAGGCTATGACATCAGAACCAGAAGGACAGTAAATGACCTCTGGTCCATGGACTCAGTCCCTTGTCCTGGGTTCCAGAGGGGCACATTACCTCTGGCTGAATGATGCTTTCTGTCACTCCAGTTTGCCTTGTTGTGGCCTGCCAAGAGGAAGTCCCCTAGCCATCAAATTTTATCAGTGTGCATGGATTAAGTCTTCACACATAGAACAAAACAAAAATCAAGACTGTGCTGTTGGCACCCGACCTGACCTTACTATGTGGACCTGAAAAATGCAAAATATTTTGCAAGTTGCATGAATGCAGATTTGTATCAGAAGTATATGGGATTTATGGTTCTGCTCTGACTTCTGTTGTTCTTTCTTGGGTGTGTGTATTTGTTTGAAGAAACCATATCTTTGGCCTTCTGGTTTGTGCTATAAATACAATAAAATGTTATGCACATACTCTTGTCATGATACATTTTCATTCACATCTATTATTTAAAAGAAAAGGAGGTGCTCAGTCTGCCTGTAGCCACTCTTTGACCCCTTGGTCAGGAATCACATCTCAGCTGTGAGGAGGACTGAGTTTCCCAAAATTCTTTGCAATCAGGTAGGGCCCCACTGGCCAATGAGGGATGACTGGTGGGGGTGGGGAAGGACCAGAAGGAGGTCTTTTCTGCTGTCCTTGGAAGACAGCAGTATTGGGGGCAGCATCAGGGGCCACAGCAGAAGATGTTCACAAAACACTATGTGAAGGAAATAAAAGCTTGTGTTTTACTCAATGCCTCCTGTTGGCTGAGCCTACTTTTTAATCTATCACAGAAACCCTGTTGCTGCCGCCTGCCTGCTACCTGATCGTGGCTCCACAGTTTTGTGTCTGTCTCAGACAGCAGCACTAAAGTTTTCTATATTAATACCTCCCTCGGAGTCATGAGATGTGCATGCGCTACTGCACACATTTATTCGCTGTATCTTTTGGAGTACTGGAGATGCCTCTCCACTGAGCTCTATCTCCAGCCCATTTCTGTAATGTTTAATTTCGAAACAGGGTCTCACTAAATGCTGAGTTAATGAGGCTGGGTTCAAACTTGAGATGCTCCTGTCTCAGCCACCTAGAAAGCTGGGCTTACAGGTGTGTGCCACCACATCCAGTGTATTTCCATGTCTGGAAAGGTGCTCATAACAATTTATCTCCATGTAACAGAATCTACAGTGGAAGCTTATGAGCTTTATAAATGTAAATTCACAGGGGAACAAGAAGGGTCTCGGTGCTGATATCAGGATTCAGCAGCTTTACAATGATACATAATTCTATGCACTGATTTTTCACATATTATTTCAAAAGTGAAGGTTTCCCTGTTAGAACTAATGTGTTTTTCTAAAGGATCCAAGGATTTTTTTTTCAGCTGGAATCCTCCCAGGAGGATCCTCAAATTTCTCTGAAGTAAGCAGGGACCCCCGGAACGCTCTGAGCCCCGTTCCACACCTGAGGGTCCCCACTCATGTCCTGAGGGTCTCCATTCCATCTTCCACTGAAGCAGCCTTTAGGATGGACCCAGCAAGTGGACCAGCAAGCGAGATTCCAGTCCCAGTTCGAAAGGCTTCACTTGCTTTGAAATTTGAATCCAAATTCTACAACACCGACTCAATTGGCTCAATGAAAAAGTGCACAGGGACATGACAGTCACTTTGCAATATCCTGAGCAGCGAGTCCACCCTGGACACACCCCAGGCCCGCTCCTGACCACCACCTGCCCCTGGCAGCTGCTCCACACTTGTCATTCTTCTCATCAGCCTGGCTGTTGCTGTCCCACTGGCCTCTGGAGGCTCGGCCCTTCCTTAGTGTACGTGGAAAATGCTGCACATGTACCTGGAAGTAGAAAAAGTGAAATATTTTTAGTCTTCTCAAGGAGTTCACAGATAATGTGAGAGAGCTGGTTGCGGGGGTTTTCCCTGCTTACTGGCATGGAAAGGGCTGTACCCCTCAATGCCCAGCTGATCATATTGCTTGATAGGAGCTGGTATCATTTCCCCGGGACTTTCTTCAGATCCCACTCACCATCCTGCACACACCTTTCCCCCCTCTCCCAGAAATCCAAGTCTCTCTCAGCATCCTACCTTCCCTACCAAAATGACGGAGTCTGTCGCTGGTATTGTGTGTGGCGTGGAGGAGACATGGAGGCAGAACTTGCCCTAGATTATCTCTGCAAGCTGACGAGTCAGTCTGCCACAGTCCCACAGATACAAGTTACAAGTTCCCCAGGTCAGAGACAACAGACCTCCCCCCCCCTCCTCTTTCTCTTCTTCCTCCTCCTCCTTCTCCTCTTCCTCCTCCTCTTCCTCTTCCTCCTCCTCCCAAAACAGCAGTAACTGGATCATTGACATGTGAGCACCAGCATCCAGCCCCACACCAGGAGGACAGCCTGGTGGGCCAGATAGATGTCTCCCAAATAAGGGGTTGCACTGCCTTAGGATTCCGGAGCCTGGGAACCACTGCCTGGAGAGAACTCAAGGAACAAGGCTGCTCCTGGATGTACAGGATGAGGAACAGGACCCGGAGAACTCTTACTTCTGAGAACTGCCAGCTTCAAACACCACCTGCCGAGTGGCCCAGGTAATAATGGAGCAGACAAACTCCTGCGATTTGGACTCAAGCAGTAAGACAATGCAAGAATGTATGGGGTCCCTGGCAGACTGCCTCCCAAAATGAACCGAACTTTTCAAGGAATTTCTTTTCTGATGTCAGGATTACAATCCATTCATTGAATCCGATATTCTTTTCAATGGCCCAAGTGGGCTTGCTTTAAGCCTGGTTTCCCTGACTGCTGTCCACTGAGTCCTACTTCTCTTTGACAAATATGAATTACCCATTTATCTAAATGGAGCAGAGTTGGGTCCAGTGTGTGCCTCTGAGAAGCTCATACTCCAGCATGAAGTGACCATAACATACTGGTTCCGTGATACAAAAAGCACCAATGACAAGCTAAACCTAAGGTGGAGAAGATGGTAGGGTGGAATAAGGGATTGCATTGGGGTCAGGGGGCTGGGCACAGCTTTCCAGAGCAGAGTGTCTGAGATATGGAAACAAATCCGACGGCTCTAAGAGCTACCAGGAAGGAAAACATAAATCTTTTTTTTATTTTTAAATTTTAAAGAGGATAAAACCAAGCCAAACAAAACAGAATAAAGCCATTCAAAACAAAACAGTGAAAGTGATACAGAATTTCAAAACCAGATAACAGGGAATCAACAATGGCTACTGTAATATCTCTTATTATCTTCAAATAGCTGCCCAGCAGACCAGAGATAATAAAATCAAACAAGACAGAACAGAATACAACCAATCAAAACAAAATAAGGAAAGTGACTCAGGACTTCAAAATAAGATAATAAATCATTTTAAAAAGTCATTTTTTATTCTGCTGTGTTTTATTAAAGTGTGAGAGGGAGGAAACTAAGCGGCAGATCTAGCAGTAACTTCACTTAGTTTTGTTACCTACAAATTGAAGAAAAGGATCCTTCTGGAGGAGTAAGGAGGGACATTTTCTGTATGCTCCAGTCAACTTTGTGAGTGCTGAGAAAACTTGCTAGACCAGATATGGCTTGAAGCTGGGACCCTTTGACCATGGGTCACAGATGCCACAAAGCCTGACCCCAACAAGGAAATGACCTGAAACTTACCTGCCTCTCTGCATGCAGATGTCAACTCCTCTAGGCATTCAAAAAAAACATCAAGTTTCTTCTGCATATGTTGCATGCATATGCATATTGGTAAGTCAAGACCGGCGAACAGATAATTCTCACTAGATATTTATCTTCTCACTCAGGCCTCTCCCACTACACTTGTCAACACCTGAGACGCTGACTGTGGTCGTCTGAGAAGCTATTCGACAACTGAATGACTTTGCTCCATGGAAATCACCTAGGAGAACCAGTAAATATTTTCCCCTTGAGGAGTCCTTGCATTTGGTGAATGCTTTCACAGGGAAATGAGCTTTCATGTGTTTATTTGGTGCTATTGAATTTCTTTCTTACACAGGATTCTATCGTGCAGAACTACTCAGTGAAGCCGAGAAGGGTTAGTCAGTGTGCCAAAGGGTGACAATCATACAGACACGGTGATAGACTCACAAGAGGAGACTTGCTAAGGACGTGGGACTTCTCAGGAGTGGAATGATCTCAGTATGGGATGAGAAGTTGACCTGAAGGGTGATATTTTAATGATGAAAACCTGATGGCTGCTGAAGATAACCTTGGTGACCTGTTCACTCAGTTATGTATTCTACAGAGAAATAAAATAATCTTTATGAATAAATAAAATTTATATTGGTATAAAAAGAAATGAAGGGGTCTCATACTAGAGACAGAGTTTAAGGCTCCTCCAGATGGGTTCACTGGACCCTGTCAGAGGACAGGCCTCCCGGGGTACTGCCCACTGGACAACAGCCCATGTACTTCACACTTCAGCAGGTCCTCACAACAAGTCTGCCCTCTAACCTCATCGTTATCCACTATTCCAGCCCTGTGAACATTCAGGACACAGAAAACCAACAAAGGAACAAAATCGTTTTTCAATGTGAAGTTGAGATCAGGATAATCTCAGGAGACAGAAGTCCCAAACCTCTGGAAATCTTTCAACAGGAGCAAAATAACACACATTCACTTACACAGCACACTGGAAATAGGTGAGTTTTAGTTTTGTGTTAGTTACTTTTTACTTGTTGTTGAGACAAAATACCTGATGCCCAAAGTTAGGAAAGGGAAGGTTTATTTCTTATACTTTTGGAGGTTTCAGTCTGTACTCAGTTGATTCCAAGACAGGGTGGCCTGGCGGGGCTGCAGTCCAAGGCAGCTGCAAAGTGCAAGGCGGAAACCGGAAAGAGAGAGAGACACGCCTTCTGCCTGCCATTACGTCACATCCTGGCTCCACCCCTGAGCAGGTGTAGCATTCACACCACCAACCCAAGCGCTGAACAATTTACAAATCACAAACCCATAATTGCATGAGGCTTGGGTGCCACTGACATAAATCATGACAAGTTTGTTGTCATTTTTGTTTTCATTGAGGACAAGAAAAAGCTCAACCACAGATTTCTGGGGAAAAGGCATGTAATGATCACAAGTTTCAATAAGAATTAAGTTTTATTGCTGTGTAAAAAGACGTTGCTCATCACGCTTTCATTCACATTTGTATCATTTACTCTTTTGCCCATTCATAAACCCAAGGGAGGCCCACTGTTTCCTCTGGAAGACAGACACAGGAATCAGTGTGTGGAGCCACATACTCCACTGTCCCACTATGGGGAGGTGAGAGCCCACCATGCACTCTGCACAGGACAGAGCCAAGTTTTTGGTTGCTGTAGGAAACATTTGCACAAATTTCCCATGAGTTAGCAGATTACCCAGCACCCACTTGAATGCTCATTCAAAAAACTTGTTGAAACTACAGTGCTTTCCATAGTCTACCAAATTCCTGATCTCTGCAAGCCTGACCCTACCCCTTCACTTTGTTCTAAATTTTATTCTGGCTCAATTCATCCAATCCCACTGTTGCTCTAACGAGGTGATCTAGTCTCTTCCTCAAATGCAAAGTAGAAGTTACAGAAGAAAATTCAACAAACAAGTGGGCTTACCCATAAGGAATATTGGATGAAATTTGTGGAAAAATGAATAAGGAAGGATCCTAAGTAGGTGATATCAGTTTGAAATAGTCTCTTAGTCACTTTCCTTGTCACTGGGACAAAACATCCAACACCTGCAATTTAAAAGAGAAGAGATTTATTTTGGCTCACAGTGCAGAAGTTTCAATCCATGTTTGGCAGGCATAAGCACAGAAGCAGTGTGGGCAAAAAGCCTGAGTGCATGAAAGCTATTCATGTTATGGTGACCAGAAAGCAGAGAGTGAAAAAGAAGCCAGGGAGGGAGATTTGATCTTCTAGGTCATGTCTCCAAGGATGAAACCCTAACCAGCTCTACTTTCTAAGTTCATGCCAGCTGTAAATCCCCATAATCCAATCACCCTCCAACAGCTCAGCCTCTGAGCATAGGGTTGGGGGATCTTCTTAATCTAAACCACAATGTTTCATCCTGAATCCCCCAAACAATCATGTACATCCTTTTATTGAAAATGCATCTCTGAAAGTTGCCAAATTTTGGGGTTTCAGTATTGCTGAAACATCCAAGTTCAAAATCTCCTCTGAGACTCAGGGCAAACACTTAGCTGTAAATCTCTGCTAAAAAAAAGAAAGTTACATGCGCTGACGTAGAGTGGCCCAGGCTAAATTAAGTAAGCAGTAAATATACATACATGAAGTCAACTGAAACTACAAAAACAGAAGTGATTACCAATATTATTTGCTCCGAGGTAGAAGAGTGCTAATAAATGATTAAGGAATGAATGCTTTTTTTTCCTCTTGAATTCACTCTCTTCCTCTGCCCAGTTACATGCCCTTGAGAAAATTTCTTTACTTTCATTGAGTTTACCCAGTCTTTATCAATGATTAAAATGCACTTTGGATTGAGAGGGTATCAGGACTAAAGACACCGAGACATAAAAGTCTATGGGAGTCCTCAGTATGTCAAGAGTGCAGGCTTTGAGAGACTGGGGTTTTGAGGAAAACAGGAAAAGTAAGATGGTAAACATGGAACTGAATATTTAAAGTTTTAATGCCACTGTGGAGGAGCTTCAGGACAAGGGTAAAATTAGAAGGGTGAGAAATAGATTTGGTAGACACACAAATTAACTTATCTTCACTGTTCCTGTTTATATTTAGTTCTCCTTATTTTCTTGAGTTTTTTTATTTTTATCAGTACATTTTGCACAATGAAAATACAGAAGGTTCCAGGATATAGAAATACTGTTTATTTGTGTCTTGTGGTATTGGGGAATCAAACCAATGTATGGGTCTCGCCCATGCTAAGCAAGTGCCCTATTACCAAGCTACACCCAGCCCTTTATTTCCCCATGGATTGCTCTGTACTCTGGGTAAACATAATGGGGACTAATTACTACATGAATTCAGGTGACAATGGAGGGAGGCATGCTTTGGGCGATCTCTGACAGGTGGTTCTTAGCCTCAGAAGTTCATATGTGCTGTGGAAGGAAGGACCCTCTTGTTTTTGCAGATTTACCAGTTGTTGTTTGTTTGTGTCTTGTACCAGTGATGGAATCTATGGGCCCTCTACCACTGAGTTAAACCACCAGCCCTTTTTATTTGAGACAAGGTCTCACTAAGTGGCCCAGGATGACCTAGAACTGGATGTCCTCCTGCCTCAGCCTCCCAAGTAGCTGGAATTGATTACACTTGTATGTCATCATGCCTGGCTGGATTTGTCACCTTATATTTTTTCTCTTCTACAATAGTGTGTGTGTGTGTGTGTGTGTGTGTGTGTGTGTGTGTGTGTGTGTTGAGGTATGGGTGAATTTTCTCCAGGAACACAAAGATTTTTCTTCTGTAACAAAGATTTCTCCGTCACTTTATTAAGTTCTTGGCAGGTCCAGCTCTGTCTGCCTCCCGTCAGGATCCCTAGTGCAATATTTAAGATCTTCCTATGGAACACTCTTGGACTGTGAGGGTGTGAGCGTCTGATCCACCACTCTGCATGGTACTTCAAAAGAAAATATCTAAATAGCCAATAAAATAGAATTTAAAACCAAGTTCTATCTTTTTAGTCATCAAAGCAATTAAAACAACAAAGTTACAACTATCCCCAAAGAGCTAAAATTTTTAAAGGATGACATAAATGGTGGTAGAGATATAGATGAACACTAGCTCTCACACACTACCAATGAGGGAGGTGAGTTGTCACGGAAGTGTAGCCTTATCTATTCAGGGTGGATGCACAAAAAAGGAATGCAATCCCACTGCTGACTCAGGATATCCAGCAGAAATATACCCTTCTGTGAACCAAAAGATGTAAGAATCTCAGTAGCTGCACTGGGTCAAAACAACCCAAAGTCCAACAATAGCAGAATGGGCAGATAAAACATAGTATAGCAAAGTACCGTGTAGGAATAAAAATGAACTACAGCTGTGTGTACCATGGATGAGTCTCACAGCCACAGTGCTGGGGAAAAAAGTGAGACACGAAAAATGTACATCCTGAAATTTTAAGGCAAATCAAATTGTGCTTTGACCTTTAGAAGTGAGGAAAGGCACTTCACTCCTGTTCATTCTGAGCAGAAAACAGGGCAGTGACCAAGAGCAGCTGTCCTGGGTTCCACAGCAGTGTTTTGCGTGGAGCTGAGCAAGCCGGGAGCTTTCCCTGGGCATCCACCCTGCGGCCCCTGTGTGAGCTGTCAGTACTAACCTGGCAGTCTGAGATGGGTCATCAGAGTCCTCAAGGTTAGAGGACAAGAACACGTCACCCATTACCATGCTTCACCATCACTGGTCACTTGGTGGGGTAGAGTGGCCAGCAGATGGTTCCAGCCGAGGGGACAGTCTATGGTGAGGGGCTCACCAAGAGCGAACTCAGGGGACTCTGGGGGTACGTGAGCTGAAGGAGATGAACCAGGTGACTTGAGGGCCACAGGGCTCTGCTAGGGGTGGACAGGTGAAGAGGCCAGGCACTGGGTCAGGATCAAGGAGCATTGATTCATTTTAACAAGAAGGAGAAGGGTTCATAAAGAAGTGGAAGCAGTATCAGCCAAAGAACTTCCTGCCATGGTGCACAAGCAGAGTGAGGGAAGGCACTGTGACAGGGTGGGGTCCTGGGTGGTACTGAGGCCTCTGGACCACATGCTAGGGTGCCGCTGGGGTTTAGGCACAGTGACTCTGGTTTGCACTTTCTGAACACATCTTAGTCCCTTTAGTGGAGGACCCAGAATGGCAAAGAGACAAAAGAGACTCAGAAAAGCCACCAGGAAGCCATTGTGACATGGTTGGTGACAAATGAGGTATCTCCAGGAAGGGCTGCAAACAGTGAGTGTCCTGCAGAAGCAGTTTGGAGGCAGACGAATGGTTCCAGCTGATTGATGAGATTCATGGCAGACTGAAGGAGGCTTCAGAAATCTGCAAAGCCCACAGTCAGAGTGCGTGTGTGCGTGTGGCTGACCGGTCACCATCAAGGTGACACTGCCGCCCTTCCTGTGTGCTCACGCAGATGGCTTGGGTACCATCCAGGTGCGCCTCACCAGTGGTTGGACCCTGGAGTGCACAGAGCTGGTCCCATAGCCCAAGGCCAGCTGCCCCTTCCTGAATTGTCTGAGGCCCTCTCCCTCCTGTATGCTCCTGTGCTAGTGGCCAGAAGAGAGGACATGTGTCTCGGTGCACCAGAAGTCAGCACGAGAGCCTCCAATGACCCCCCAGCCTGCGACTGGATCTGATGCTGGTCTTTCTGAGCCCTGCAGACCCCGTGACGGGCAAGTACCCAGGCTGAGCAAGGGTGGAGGGGCTCCTCCTGGGGTTCCAGGAGGATTCCTGGACAAGGCCAAGGATTCGCCTCTCTCCTTCCTGGAGATGTTGTCATTGCTCTTTAGAGGCAAGGAACACCTATCCCTTTTCCTCCCGTGGGACCAAAGATCCTGTCCCTGGGCTGTCTTCAGTGTGGACTCAAGCACTCTCCGCTGTGCTTGCCTTCTACGGAAGTTTCCATTTCCTCCTGGGTTTTTAACCTGTTGAAAGTAAACGATCACCCTTCTATTCACAATGTCCCCACCCCATGGACACAACCCACAGTGCCCCACTGTTGTCTTCAAGCCAACTTCCCACCCCTCTCACTGGCCACCATGTTTGGGTGACAATTGTCAACCACGGCTCCGTCAACTTCCCAGAACAACATACATCTCCCTGGGTAATAATTTTACTGTATCACCTGTTTCCTCACAAAGAGCCAGAACTCTCCCTGGTGAGGACAGAATTCCCTTTCTAGGATCTGACATCAGGACAGGTGTTTGGAATTGCTGCTCCCAGGCTGCCCTTCACGTCCAGAAGGAAGGCATGGTGCTGTGGGCTGAGGGGAGAAGCCGCTGGGGAAAGTGAAAGCCGTGGAGAAGGAAAAGGTCCTGAGAATGTCGGGGTGCCCACACCTGGGCTGGCTGCCCCTCCTCCCTGACCTTCTCTAGTTCATCCATGCATGCTCCCCACAATGCTTCTGTGCATTTCCTCCATCACAAGTACAGCCCAAACTACACGGTCGAGACTTGCCTTACACACTCCAAGGTTCCCTGGCCCTGAGCTTGGCGGGGATCCCTCCACCCTCCCCCCTCCTCACGCCCACATTGATCTGCTCCAGAAACCACTGGGAGAGCAAACATCTGTGTTCTCCGCCCACAGGCTTCTCCGCTCTGACCTACCAGAATGGTTTCTATACTTCCACAGGAACTTATCCTCCACACTTCTTGGTGATAGATGATCCCTTGCTTGATTTACCTCTTTGGGGAGACCTGGAGCCCCTATCCTCTCTTACACCATTCTCCCCACACACACACACCTCTCCTCCACCCTCCATTGGGCCATCAATATTTTTGAATAATGAATTAAGAAACAAAGTCCCATCACCCTGATTAGGTCCTATATTCCCCAAGACAAGAGAAATATTTGTTTTTTTGGTTTTATTCTAGTATCTTCTAGAACAGAGGAGACAGGATGCTGTTGACCACTGATGAGGTCATGAACATCTTTCTATCATCAACCACTCCCCTAAGAGTTAATACCTGTACACCTAGACTTGCACCCTTTCAAGGCGACATAGGATTTTTATGGTTCTCCCATTTCTTGAGAATCGGAAACCCTGAGACCGGTACAATTAAATGCATGTTGTTTGTTAAGTATTAGTAAACCCAAGGCCCTAGGGCCAGACAAGGAGGCCCTGAGGATCCCCACTGGTGCACAGGCTCTTTTTGGGAGACGTTCCTTTCCATCACACGTGCCACTAGGTGACAGTGTTGTTCTACGAAAATGGTCCTCCAAAGGTACAGGTGGTCCCCAGTTTTGCATCCCTATTGTTCTTGAAAGTGGTGGCTTTAGAAAGAAAGAGAGGGCAGGTCTGGGCAGGGAATTTAAAATTGTAACCCCACATTTGCAAGTCTGACATGGTTTATTAAATAAACACAAAGAGGGGCTCAAGGGGACTACAGGTACTTACTGGGTAGAATTAACTCAGGTTGGAGGCAAAGAAAAAATGAAGAATGAGCCCTTTTGATATGTTCTTGACTTTGCAAACCAGATGTACTCTGTTCCTCCCAGAGCAAGCGCAAAATGAAAGTTAACGCCTAACTTGCAATTTATGATCCTATGGCAAAAAGAACCGTCTCCCTCTGAGCCTTGCTCCATTTATGTCTCTTTCTCTCTCTCCCTCCCTCCCCATTTCCCTCTCTTTCTCATCTTTTCCCTTGAGCTTTCCAGTAAAAACAAAGTTCCATGTATAGCAACTTAGAACACAAGCAACTTGTCTGGACACATCTCGTACCTGAATAAGTACATTAAAATATCTTGTCTAATTGAGATTCATTAGAGGCAAGTTGATACCAAACTTGCCAGGGTTTCTAATAAATTCCTTAGCTACTCTCTGTCCCTGTGCCCTGGTATGCACAGAATGCCGTGTAACGAGGACTGGGGATCAATCTGTGACCATATTAGTCTAAGAAGGTACGTACCTCGTGATCAGTGCGGTAACTCCTTCCAGGAAGGAGGGGTAAAAGAGGGTGGTCATCAAAGGAGATGGAAGCAGACAATGGTCACCAAAATAATGGTGTGTGTGTGTGTGTATGAGGTAGGAAGAGAATTCAACTTAGATGAGCTCTATAGGATAATAAAAGCACAGGTGCTTGTTATCAGTCAAAATGTTCAGTATCAGAAATACCTGTTCATGATTTACTGCATTTCAAACACGGTGTTAGGAGATCGCTTTGCTTTTTGAAATTCTACAGCAGCGATTCCCGGTTTGTCTTTTGCAACCTAGCATAGCTTACTGCTTCTCATGCTTTCTGGGAGTTAAGATTCCTCTGTGGAACAATTATAACAGCAAACAACGAGGAAAGTCCTTTAATTCTCTGTCCAACTCATCAGTAGCAAGCAGAGATGACTGCATGACACACCATTTGCTACCTATTTCCAGGAAGCATATTGCTAGAAAACTGTAAAGTGAAGAAGAAAAAACTTTACAAGATCTCTGCGGGAGAAGCAGACTCCTGAACGTGCAGACTTTCATTCTTCTGCGTTTGAATACTGTCTCCACCAATTCTTTATTCTCTTCTATGGACTCTAATAAAATTCATGTGAAACAGCCCCATTTTATTCATTTTTGTTTATTTTAAACATATTTTTATGTCTTTGTTTGTATTCCAGGAGTAATTATGAACAAGTATTTTGTAAGTCTCCCAGGACTTTATTCATAAATAATAATAACAAGGACTAATCTGTAAGGGGCACCATGAAGCGGAGGGCTGGGGGTGACTCAGCCCGAGGGCGCTTACCCAGCTTGTGCAAGGCCCACCCCAGTGCTAAAAAAAGCAGGAATGGAAGGAAGAAGGGGAG
>PVLA01010406.1:0-63638 GCA_004027455.1 Hydrochoerus hydrochaeris | reverse complement strand
TTTTTTTATTTTAAAGAGAATAAAACAAAAGAGGACAGATCTAAGCAGATCAGAACAGAACAATGTAAGCAACACAGCACTTCACAACAAGACAATTGGATATTAACAGTAGCTATCATAATGTCTCTTTCTTTGAAATAGTTGAGCTTAGCTTTACACACAATAGTGTCAAACATAACAAAGTAGAATAAACAACTCAAGAGAATGGAAGTATTCCAAGACATTCTGAACAAAATATGCCTTTATATTTTTAAATTATGAATAATTTATTTACATGACATTATACTAATGTATAATATTAGACTTTTAATAAAGGTATTCAACTTACACTTACGCATTAATGGGCTTCTAATAAACTTTCAGTAATCAGAAAAACCAAATACTTTCACAATTACTGCAAAGTAGAATCCTAATATGAAGTACTAATTATTTTTTATTATTATTGATTAAGGAAATAACTAGGAAATGACACCTTGAGAAGACTGGTAGGGCAGAAAAGCTGAGAGGTGAATAACATAAAATATTCGGTAATTATGTTGCTGATCACCAGAGTAGTCGATAGATGAAACCTGTACTATTAAAAATTCTATAGATATGCCAGGAGCCACTACAAGTTGAGCAGTGTGATCTGAAGGTCTCCAGAGATCCCTATCTAGCTATGCTGCCACAGGACTTTGCTTGGACCCTGGTAAGGCCCGACCCCACATCCCCAATCAGTCTAGGACTTTTGGATCATCACTTGGGTCCTGGTTGGGCCCTGCCCAGTAACCAGGAGTGACTGCATGTTTAGCAGCAAACTCTAACTAGCTGTGCAGCCCCAGGACCTTGCTCAGAACCTGGCTAGGCCAAACCCAGTGACCTCAAGAAGCTGGGGAGCATGGAGTGAAGGATTTCAAAACCTAAAGGAAAATGACTTCCAACTCAGTTTCATGTACCCTGCATAACTATCCTTTAAAATTGATGGAGAAATAAGATACTTCCATGGTGAAGAACAGCTGAAGAAATTTATGACCACTAAATCAACCCTGAAAAGAATACCAAAAATATTCTAGATAGACATAAATATAACTATAACTTCAAGAACACCAACAGAAAAAAAACTGTATGCAGCATAAACAATTAAAGAATCAACAGCAGAAAGATAACATGACAAAAATAAGCCATATATGTCTGTTATAACCATTAATATAAATGGCCTCAATTCACCAATTAAAAGAAACATACTGGCAGAATGGATCAAGAAACAATATCCAACCATATGCCATATACAAGAAACCCATGTAATCCAAAATGAAATTTATAGACTTAAAGACAAAGGATGGAAAATAATACTTCATGCAACAGGGACCCAAAATAAAAAAGCAAGGGGTAACTATTATGTTTGCAGACAATGTGAACTTTAAACCAAGAATGATCAAAAGAGATAAAGAAAGTCACTACATACTGGTTAGGGGAAAACTTCAAGAGGAAGAGATAACAATTTTAAATGTATATGCACCAAATATGGGAGCACCCAGTTAAATAAAACAAATATTAATAGAAATGAAAAATCAAATAAGCAATAAAACAATTATAACAGAAGACCTTAACACTTCACTGACACAGAGAGATGAACTAGACAAAAAATCAGCAAAGAAATAAAGGAATTGAATCAAACTTGTGAACAAATGGACTTAATAAACATATACAGAGTGTTCCACCCAACAACAACAGAATATACATTCTTTTCAGCTTTATACAGCACATTCTCTAAAATAGCCCATATACTAGCAAATAGAACATGCTTAAGTAAATGCAAGTGAATTGAAATTATTCCATGTATATTATCTGATCATGGTGAAATAAAACTGAAAATTAAGGACAAAAGAAACTGCAAAACCTCCATAAACACATAGAAAGTAAATAATACACTGCTGAACAATTAATGGATCATAGAGGAAATTAAAGAAGAAATTAAACAATATCTACAAGTAAACAAAAATGCAAATACAACCTATTGGAATTTGTGGGATGCAATGAAAGCAGTCCTCAAAGAGAAATTTATTGAGTGAATTCCCACTTCAGGAAAACAGAATGAACATAAACAACTGATGCTACACATCAAACATCTAGAAAAAGAAGAGCAAGTCAAGCCCAAAGCCAAAGGCAAGAAGTTATAAGGATCAGAGTGGAAATCAATGCAATAGAGACTAAGAAAACAATACAAAGAATCAATGAATCAAAGAGTTGGTTCTTTGAAAGAACAAATAAAATTGATAAGCCACTAATCAATCTTTTTTTTTTTTTTTTTTTGCAGTACCAGGGATCAAACTCATGAACTCTCACTTGCAAGGTAGGCACTTATGCCACTGAGCTAAATCCCAGGACTCCTAGCCAATCTTATTTTAAAAAAGAGACAAAAAAACCCCCTCAAATTCATGCAACAAGAAATGAAAAAGGCAAAATGAGTACAGACCCTGTGGAAATACATAAGATCATCAATACCTACTTCAAAAACCTTTACTCTCATAGGTTTGATAACACAGAAGAAATGGACAGATTTCTAGAAATATAGGAATTGCCAAAGCTGAATCAAGAAGATGTAAAACTGCTGAATAACCCTATTTCAATTAATGAAATTGAAAATGTAATGAAAACCTTACCAACAAAGAAAAGCCCAGGTCCTGATGGACTCACAGCTCAATTCTACAAGAAATTCTACAAGAAGACTTAATGCCAACACTCTTCAAACTCTTCAATGAAATTGAAAGGGAAGCAATTCTCCCTAACTCATTCCTGGAAACAAGTACTATTCTAATACCAAAACCAGAGAAAGACCCAGTCAAAAAAGAGAATTACAGGCCAATCTCCCTAATGAACATAGATGCAAAAATGCCTCAGTGAAATACTGGCAAACAGAATGCAGCAAGTCATCAAGAAGATTATACACCACGACCAAGTGGGATTCATCCCAGGAAAGCAGGAATAGTTCAACATACACAAATCAATAAGTGTAATACATCATATCAAAAAAGCCAAAGATAAGAATCACATGATCATTTCAGTAGATGCAGAAAAAGCTATGATAAAGTCCAACACTCATTCATGATAAGAACCTGTTATGGATTAAAAACTGGTGGTCAACTTAACATCAGTTGAATTAAATCAGCAGGGCACTGAGTGTAGATGTTCCACCTGAGGAATGTTGCCAGCATAAATAGAGATGTGGAGAAAGAGAATCTATGCGTTGGTGCATTGAGGCATTGAGGCATTGTGAGTTCTCCCACATGTTGCTGTTTGAGCTGTTAAGTTCTCCTGGAGAAGCTCTAGTCCTCACATAGAGCATTGCTTCCTGGCTCCGGAGGGGAAGACGTGTGCTGCTTGGTCTCCAGGATGAATTCATCATGCTGGCCTCCTGGCATGTACTCAACTGTGCTTATTGTTGGAGGAGCTTGGCCTCCATGTCACTGAGGTTGGCTGTGGTGCTTTTCAGGACATCCCTGGTCTGTGTGGTGAGTGTGACTTCTTGGCTCCAATGTAGAACCCTCAACCTACCAGCACAGCTCCTTCACCCTGCAGGCATAGACTTTCTGGCTTCCACTGCTGACCTTTGGGCCTTCCCAGCGCAGAGCCATAAAAGAGACTGGCATGAGTCCTTCTTATGTACTCTAGACCTCCAGTTGGACTTGTGGGAGGCATTGTCATGAGCTCTGGTCTTCATCTGGACTCATGTGGGGCATTGCTGTGGGATTCAGGCCCTTGGCTAAATATTCTATGTCTTTAGTGTTGTGGATAGTTTTCTTGCATTTTCCTGTGTTAACTCTGGGTGGCCATCATAAAAATAATATTATAAACTCCATGTCCTGATTCTAATTGTTCTCCTCACAACCCCTGACTACAACAGAACCCTATGGAAAATAGGAATAGATGATCTCTACCTCAATCTGATAGAAGCCACGTATGACAAACCAACAGCTAGCGTCATATCAAATGGTCAAAAACTGAAAGCTTTTACTCTAAAATCAGGAACAAGACAAGGATGTCCACTATCACCACCCCTTTTCAATATAGTGCTGGAAATATTAGCCAGAGGAATTAGACAAGAGAGAGAAATAAAAGGAGGAAAAATAGGAAAGGAAAAGGTTTAACTATCATTATTTGCAGATGACATGGTACTCTACATAGAAGACCCCCCCAAAACCTCATTGAAAGACTTCTAGGTGTAATAACCAAATTCAGTAATTTAGTTAGATACAAAGTCAACATTCATCTCCAGGGCAGACCCAGAAGGGTTTGGGACCCTCCATCCTGGCAGCTGGGTGCCTGCCTAGCCCCCGTGGGTAATTGGACCAGGCTCCAGAGGTTCCGTGGGCTTGAGTGGACTGTGTCCAGCGACCTTCATTCAATCAGGGGAGCCAGACCCACTGAAGGCGGAGCCAAGCCGGCGTCACCTGCTGTGAGGTGAGTTCCAGATCGCCAACGCAGACCCAGAAGGGCTTGGGACCCTCGATCCTGGTGGCTGGGTGCCTGCCCAGCCCCCTTGGGTCAATGGAGTAGGCTCCAGAGGTTCCACGGGCTTGGGTGGACTGCGCCCAGTGACCTTCATTCAACCAGGGGAGCCAGGCCCACCAAAGGGGGAGCCAAGCCAGTGCCACACTGTGAAGTGAGTTGCAGCGCACCAGGGCAAGCCCAGAAGGGCTTGAGACCATCGATCCAAGAGGCTGGGTGCCTGCCCAGCCCCCTTGGGTCATTGGACTGGGCTCCAGAGGTTTTGCAGGTTTGAGTGGACTGCACCCAGCGACCTTCATTCAACCAGGGGAGCCAGGCCCACCGAAGGGGGAGCCAAACCAGCTCTGCACCACAAGGTGAGTAGCAGCTCACTAGGGCAGGTCTGGAAAAGTTAGGGACCATCCATCCCAGAGACTGGCTGCCTGCTCAGCCCCTTTGGGTCATTGGACTAGGCTCCAGAGGTTCTGCAGGCATGAGTGGACTGTGCCCAGTGACCATCATTCAACCAGGAGAGCCAGGCCCACCAAAGAGGGAGCCAAGCCAGCTTTGGAAAATTGCTGGAAACATGGAAATACAGGAAAATGACAAAACAAAAGGCCAAAATACAATCTCAAACCTCCATCCTATCCAAAGAAATAGGAGCCACATATACAGAAGCAAATACTACACATACACCTGAAATGTATGAAATGATATCAACTGAAATAAAGAAGCAAGTACAGGAAGCTATGAGGGAACTCAAATCAGAAATATTCTCCCAGGTAAGAGAAGAAATGATAAAAGTAGTGAAAGAAATATGGAATGCATCCAACAAAGACACAACAAAACAATTAGAAGAACAAAGCAAAATGATAGAATCCCTGAATGAACAGTTTAAGAGGCAAACAGAATGCATGAAGCAGATTCAAAGAGATATACAGGAAATCAAAAACTCTAATGAAAGTTGCAAAAACCACCTCAATGAAAGTGAAGATAGAATCTCAGACCTCAAAGATAAGATTGCAGCTAGTGAACAGGAAAGGAAAGATCTTCTAACAATAACAAGAAATCAGGAAATAACAATTCAACAGCTGCAAGATGATGCAAAGAAAAACAATATAAGATTAATAGGGATAAAAGAAAAAGAATGGGACAACACAAATGATATCAAGAGGCTAATTACAGAAGTAATAGCTGAAAACTTCAAAAACATGAATATGGAAACTGACATATGGATTAGTGAGGAATATAGAACTCCAAACAGCCATAACCAAAACAAAACTACACCCAGACATATAATAATCACCATCCCAGAAATCCAACATAAGAACAGAATATTAAAAGCTGTTAGAGAGAAAAGACAAGTCACCTATAAAGGGAAACCTATCAGAATCACAGCAGACTTCTCAACACAAACAATGAAGTCAAGAAGATCATGGAGTGAAATTTTTCAGACCCTTAAAGAAAACAACTTCCAACCAAGACTGATGTACCCTGCAAAACTGTCCTTCATAATGGATGGAGAAATAAGATACTTCTATGACAAAGAACAGCTGAAGAACTTCATGATCACCAAACCAAACCTACAAATAATACTGAAAGACATTCATCTACATATAGAAAAAACCACTAAGCAAGACAGACAGTTAGACAGAATGGAAAGCTAAGATACAACATCAGAAAGATAACATGACGAACATAAACCAATATATTATAATTATAACCATTAATGTAAATGGCCTCAATTCACCAATTAAAAGAAACAAACTGGCAGAATGGAACAAGAAACAACATCCAGCCATATCCTGTCTAGAAGAAACCCATCTAACCCAGAAGGAAACTCATAGACTGAAAGTCAAAGGATAAAAAACAATAGTCCATGCAACAGAAACTCAAAAAAAAAAAAAAAAGGCAGGGGTAGCTATTCTGTTTGCAGACAATATGAACTTCAAATCAAGAATTGTCCAAAGAGATAAAGAAGGTCACTACATACTAGTAGTCACTACAAGAGGAAGAGATAACAATCATAAACATATATGCACCAAATTCCAGAGCACCCAACTACACAAAGCAAGTATTAACAGAAATGAAAAATCAAATAGGCAATAACGCAATTATAACAGGGGATTTTAACACACCATTGACACAAAGGGATAGATCAACTAGACAGAAAATCAGCAAAGAAATATCACAACTGAATCACACCTGTGAACAAATGGACTTGATAGACATATACAGAGTGTTCCATCCAACAACATCAGAATATATATTCTTCTCACCAGTACATGGGAAATTCTCTAAAATAGACCATATACTAACCCACAAAACATATTTAAGTAAATGCAAAAGAATTGAAATTATCCCATGCATGTTATTGGATCATAGCACCATGAAACTGGAAATTAATGATAAAAGCAACTGCAAAAACCACACAAACACATGGAAATTAAATAATACACTCTTGAGCAATCAGTGGAAATAATCAGAGGAAATTAAAGAAGAAATTAAACAATATCTACAAGCAAACAAAAATACAAATATGACTTACCAGAACCTGTGGGATGCAATGAAAGTAGTCCTCAGAGGAAAATTTATTGCACTGAGTTCTCACATTAGGAAAACAGAATGAAAACAAATAAGCAACCTGATATTACACTTCAAACATCTAGAAAAAGAAGAGCAAGCCAAGCCTAAAGCCAAAAGAAGGGAGGAAATTATAAAGATCAGAGCAGAAATTAATGCAATAGAGACTAAGAAAACAATTCAAAGAATCAATGAATCAAAGAGTTGGTTCTTTGAAAGAATAAATAAAATTGACAAGCCCCTAGCCAACCTAATTTAAAAAAGGAAAAAAAAAAAGACCCAAATTCATGCAATACAGAATGAAAAAGGAGAAATTACTACTGACACAGTGGAAATAGAGGGGGTCATCAGTAACTATTTCAAAAACCTCTACACTCATACGTTCAATAACACAGAAGAAATGGACAGATTCCTAGAAACATACGAACCACCAAAGCTGGATCAAGAAGATGTAAAGCTGCTGAATAACCCAATTTCTATTAATGAAATTGAAAATGTAATCAAGTCCCTACCAACAAAGAAGAGCCCAGGCCCAGACAGATTCACTGCAGAATTCTACAAGAAATACAAAGAAGACTTAATGCCAACACTCCTCAAACTCTTCAATGAAATTGAAAGGCAAGCAATTCTCCCTAAGTCATTCCTGGAAGCAAATATCACTCTAGTACCAAAACCTGAGAAAGACCCAACTAAAAAAGAGAACTACAGCCCAATCTCCCTAATGAACATAGATACAAAAATTCTCAATAAAATATTGGCAAACAGGATGCAGCAAATCATCAATAAGATTATACACTATGACCAAGTGGGATTCATCCCAGGCATGCAGGGATGGTTCAACATATGTAAATCAATAATTGTAATCCACCATATCAATAGAGCCAAAAGCAAGAATCACATGATAATTTCTATGGATACAGATAAAGCTTTTGATAAGATCCAACACCCATTCATGATAAGAACCTTACAGAGAATTGGAATAGATGGTCTTTACCTCAATATGATAAAGGCCATCTATGACAAACCAACAGCCACTGTCATATTAAATGACCAAAAACTGAAAGCCTTTACCTTGAAATCAGGCACAAGACAAGGATGTCCATTATCACCACTCCTATTCAATATAGTACTGAAATACTAGCCAGAGCAATTAGACAAGAGAGAGAAATAAAAGGAGTAAAGATAGGAAAAGAAGAAGTTAAATTATCATTATTTGCAGATGACATGATGCTCTACATAGAAGATCCCCAAACCTCCATTGAAAGTCTTCTAGATATAATAAATAAATTCAGCAATGTAGCTGTATACAAAGTCAATACTCAAAAATCAATAGCATTCTTATACACAAAGAACAAAATTACTGAGAGAGAAATAAGAGAAGCCATACCCTTCACACTGGTATCCAAAAAAAATGAAATACTTAGGAATTAATCTAATGAAAGATGTAAAAGAGTTGTACAGGGAAAAAATAAATCAAAGAGAACCTCAGAAAATGGAAAGACATCCCTTGTTCATTGATAGTAAGAATAAATATTGTAAAAATGGCCATTCTCCCAAAATTGTTACACATTCAATGCAATGCCAATGACAATACCACTAACATACCTCATAGATCTGGAGAAATCACTCCTAAAATTTACCTGGAACCAGAAGAGACCTAGAATAGCAAAGGCAATTCTAAGCAGCAAAGCCAAGGCAGGAGGCATCACAATCCCTGACTTGCAGTTATACTGCAAAGCTACTGTAATAAAATCAACATGGTACTGGAATAAAAGCAGACCTGAAGATCAATGGAATAGATTAGAAGATACAACTACAAATACACTCAGCCACCTTATCTTTGATAAAGGGGCCAAACATGTGCACTGGAAGAATGAAGGTCTCTTTAATAAATGGTGCTGGAAAAATTGGCTATTCATATGCCAAAAACTAAAATTAGACCCATGCCTATCACCATGTACTGGACTAAAGTCCAAATGGGTCAAAGATCTAAATATCAAAACAGAAACACTAAATCTGTTGCAAGACAAAGTAGGTAAAAATCTTGAATACATAGGGGTAGGTAGAGAATTCATGAACAAGAACTAAACTGCATGGGAAGTACTTACCCGAATCAATAACTTGGATCATATCTTATGAAATAGTTTCTGCATGTCCAAAGGAATCTCCAGCAGAGTGAAAAGAAAACCCACAAACCGGGATAAAATCTTAGTGAACTGTCCCTCAGACAAAGGACTTCTGTCTAGAACTTATAGAGAATTAAAAAAAATCAGACCCCTGAAATTCAAAGACCCAAGCCAAAAATGGGCATCCTAGATGAACACACAGTTCTCAGATGAAGAAATATGAATGGCAAATAAATACATGAAAAAATGTTCATCATCATTGGTTATTAGAGAAATGCAAATTAAAACCACACTGAGATTCAATCTCACTCCAGAAAGAATGGTCAAGATCAAGAAAACTACCAACAACAAATGCTGCAGAGGCTGTGGGGAAAAAGGAACTCTTCTGCACTGTTGGTGGGAGTGTAGACTGGGGCAACCACTGTGGAGGTCAATGTGGAGATTCCTCAAAAATGGGGTTGGAGGTCCCATTTGACCCAGCTATTCCACTCTTAGGCATATTCCCAGAAGATCTGAAAACATCTTACCACAGTGATATATGTGCACCCATGTTTATAGCGGCACAATTTGTAATAGCCAGTTCTTGGAAACAACCTAAGTGCCCATCAACTGAGGAATGGATAAAAAAATTGTGGTACTTTTATATAATGGAGTACTACTCAGCTATAAAGAATGATAACATTGAGATATTTATAAAAAATGGATGCAACTTGAATCTGTACTCATAAGTGAAATAAATCAAACTCATATGTGTAAATACCATATAGTCTCCCTAGTGTAAGAAATGTTAAGAGTACAGAAGATTTTATGGTAATCATGGTTCACCATTATACTGTGTTGATTTCTTATGGCTTCATTCATTGGTTCAAATGGTTTTATTATGTTTTGTTTGATCTTAATATATGTGATCATATGAATAGTTACTTTGAAGACAAGATAGGATGGTAGCCAGTGTTGATTTAATATCTTGCTCTGATGTCCTATCATGCTTTTGTTTTTCTATTACCATTGGTTCTATCATGTTGTATCTTATTAGATTTTAATATGTATGATAGTAAAAACAAAATTTTTATGGAAAATGAGATAATACAGCAGCCATTGTTCATCTTTGGTTATTTGGTTCAGAATGTCTTGGAATAGTTTCATTCTCTTGAGTTGTTTATTCTACTTTGTTATGTTTGACATTATTGTGAGTAAAGCTAAGCTCAACTATTTCAAAGAAAGAGACATTATGATAGCTACTGTTAATGTCCAATTGTCTTGTTGTGAAGTGCTGTGTTGCTTACATTGTTCTGTTCTGATCTGCTTAGATCTGTCCTCTTTTGTTTTATTCTCTTTAAAATAAAAAAAATTAAAAAAAAACAATGTCAACATTCAAAAATTAATAGCATTCTTGTACATAAGCAACTAACTCACTAAGAGAAAAATAAGAAAAACCACACCCTTCACAGTAGCATCCAAAAAAAGAAAAGAAATACTTAGGAATCAATCTAACAAAGAAGGTAAAAGATCTATTCAGCAAAAATTACAGTACTCTGAGAAAAAGAAATCAAGACAATCTCAAAAAATGGAAAGACATTCCTTGTTCATGGGTAGAAAGAACAAACATTGTGAAAATGGCCATTCTCCAAAAATTGTTAAACAGATTTAATGTAATTCCAAATAAAATACCATTAACATACCTCACAGATTTCTCTAGAAAAATCATTCCTAAAATTTATCTAGAACAAGAAGAGACCTAGAATAGCAAAGACAATTCTGGGCAACAAAGGCAAGGCAGGAGGCATCATAACCCCTGACTTGAAATTTTACTACAAAGCTACAATGATAAAATCAGCATGGGACTGGAATAAAAACAGAGCTGAAAAATCAATAGAATAGATCAGAGGATACAACCACAGCTACAAACACACTCATCCACCTTATCTTTGACAAAGGGGCCAAATACATTCACTGGAAGAAAGATAGTTTCTTTAATTAGTGGTGCAGGAAAAACTGGCTTCCCATATGCCAAAAACTAAAACTAGACCCATGCTTATCATCATGCACTAAACTAAATTAAAAATGTATTGAAGATCTAAATATCAAAACAGAAACACTAAATTTGCTGGAAGACAAAGTAGATACAAATCTTGAAAACATAGAACTAGGCAGAGAATTCATGAACAACAATGAAACTGCATAGGAAATACTTTCGAGTCAACAATTGGGATCTCATCTTGTTAAAAAAGATTTTGCATGTCACAAGAAATCTCTAATAGAGTGAAAAGAGAACTCATGAATTGGGAAAAAAATCTTAGTCAACTGTCCCTCAGACATATGACTTCTATATAGAAAATATAAAGAATTTTAAAAAGTCAGGCCCCTGAAATTCAAAGACTCAATCCAAAAATGTTCATCTGCAAAGAATACAGAGTTCTCGATGAAGAAATACAAATGGCAAATAAATAGATGAAAAAATGTTCATCATCATTGGTCATCAGAGAAATGCAAGTTAAAACCATGCTGAAATTTCATCTCACTCCAGAAAGAATAACCAAGATCAAGAAAACCACCAATAACAAATGCTGGAGAGGCTACAGGGAAAAAGAAACACTTCTGCACTGTGGTGGGAGTGTAGAATGGTGCAACCACTATGGAGATCAGTCTGGTGGTTCCTCAAAGAAGCTGGGATTGGAAGTCCCATTTGACCCAGCTATTCCACTTCTGGGCATATTCCCAGAAAAACTGAAAACATCATACCATGGTGATATATGTGCACCTATGTTTACAGCAGCACAATTTATGATAGCTAAATCTTGGAAACAACCCAAATACCCATCAGCTGAGGAATGGATAAAAATGATGTGGTATTTGTATACAATGGAATACTACTCAGCTATAAAGAAGGACCAAATTGAGGCTTTTATAGGTAAATGTATGCGACTTGAGACCATACTCCTAAGTGAAATAAATCAAATTCACATGTGTAAATTCTGTATTGTTTCCCTAGTATAAAAAACTGAAGGAGTAAATAAGATACAAAATCTTCAGTAAATATTGTTAAAGGGTAAGAAACTACTCAAAGAGGAAAAAATAACTCAGAGGAAAGGAGAAAAGCAGGAAAGGAGAAGAAAATAGATATAAATTTGTATATATACACTTAAGATTACTAAGATGATTATACTGCTAATTCTATTAGCTCTTGGAACAAAACAGTTAACATTTGTAGGTTTAGACAAATATTGCATTGACTATATCTGGTAATTTAAGAAAGACTTTTGAAGATAACTATGCAAAACAACAAAATTAGTTATGTTCCTATCAACTTGTTTTGAAAGCTTGCATTGTTATTCTTTCGGGATTTTTGTTATAATTATTTACTTGACTCTTGCTTCTTGTTTTTCTTATACTTTGTTGTGCTTTGTTTTGTTTTTCCCTCTAATATAGAAAGAGTAGATGTACTTATATATGCTTATATATGCCTGGAACTTTATCTAAAGAGTTTACAAGAATTGATTTTAGTATGTGTGATGATATGAACAGTTACACTGAAGAAAATGAGACATCATGGTAGGCATTGCTAATTTCCCATAATTTTATTTTGAAGTCTAATAATGCTTTTATTCTTGGTTTTGATTGGTTTTAGTCTGCTATTTGATTTCAATATGTGTGAAGGTATTGACAGCTATTTTGAAGAAAACAAGAGACAATATGGCAGCCATTTTGATATCCTATTGTCTGGTTTGAAGACCTGTAAACTCTCATTCTTTGGTTTGATTGCTTTATACCATTTTGTTTTGTATTAACTTACTGTATATGAAGGTATGGACAACCATTTGAAGAAAACAATAGACATTATGGTAGCCACTGTTAATTTCCCATTATCATGTCTTGAAGTGCTTATTTTGTGTTGTTTTACTCTAATCTCTTTTGTCCTGTTTTGTTTTGGTTTGCTTCATTTTGTTTTATTTTTTTTAAAATAAAAAGAAAAAATAAAAATTCTATAGAAAACAATACATGTTTAAGAATTTTTAAAATTTTGTTCTCAAACAACAAATGCACAATATCTTAGGTTATCAGGCAGAGATAGATGTTTGTCAATTAATTTGATACACAGAAATTAGATCAACTCTGTCATTTAACTGCAAAGCTAGGAACCTAGTTTTGTAAAAGCTGCATCTGAGGGCTATTCACATGAATATTCATAGTTTTTTTCCTTGAACTGGTTTTATAGCAGAGAGCTTTTCCTTTTTGAAGAACAATTGGAAGGTGTTAAACTGTTGAAACCAGCTGATATATAAGGAATAATAAATACATATATAATATAATAAAATATGTATGACATATATTTATTTATCTGCCATTACTTTCATATAATGAAATTTTTATTTTAATTATGGTATTTTTCATTTTAGAGCAAGCTTTGTTGAAAATCTTTTTTACATATTCCATTATCCTAATCATTATATTTGTTTTCTTTTACATTATGAAACATGTGGAGCATATGTAGAACTATTTTAATATATTATTTGCTAAATATATCATCTCTATCAATTTTGAATCTTTTGAAACTGAATTTTTTGTCATCAAATTACATTTCTTCTCCCTCCTCCTGCTCCTCTTCTTTCTTTTTTCTCTACTGAGGATTGAATCCAGGACCTTACACATGGTAAGCAGGTGCTCTACCACTGAACTGTGTAACCAGTCCTTTAAAAATGATAAAAGTTTTATTTTAACATCACAAAGCTACCCACCTCTTTTTTTCTTATATGTAGTAAATTTTCATCAAATGCTAGAAATTGTGAATTTTTGAATTCTAGTTTTTATTAGTTTTTTGAATTAGTTTGAATTAGTTTTTACTCTATAGCTAACCTGGCTCTTTTCTAAGGTATGGCTGCCCTTGTGTCTCACTGACTTCCCTGTGTATTCAGTAATGTCTCTGCACTTCAGATGAATTGGAATGTTTTCTGACTCTGGGATTTATTTGGCTTGTAGTTCTCTCTGGTAATTGTTTTTCTCTAGAAATTATTCTTCACTTTCATGGGATTTCACATAGTACATGCATATATTGATATTTAGCCAAAGACTCAAGGGTATAATTGTATAAAGTTCTGAAACTCTCTTTACATGACTTCCAACTCTCGAATATCCCATTCCTCTGATTTCAGTTTTCTTGACATCCATTGTACTTCTGTGTCATCTCAAATAAGACATGGGATTTTTTTGGATTCTCTCTCTTTTTTTAAATTTTTTATTTAAGGAGTAAAAAAGCATGTAAAGAGTAGAGATAATACACAATTTCAGAAAACAGATAAACAATAAGAAATCACTAGTTGATAAATTACATATTGTCCTCTTAGAAATAGTTGTTCAAGTTACAAAATTAAAGCATACAAAGTAGATGGTCAAACAGTGAGAGTGTAAACAGCTACATATACATGAGTCTCTACATGTATTTCTATCCTTTCTGTATTAGAGGGGAAAACAAAACTTAGTAAGACAAAACAAAACAAATTCCTATAAAAACACGAAACCACAAAGTCGTATAAAACCACAGTACAAGGTGATCTACAATGATTGCTGTATTGTTTCTTATTATCTTCAATAGAATTGCCTATATCATCAGGCATAAATGAATATAGCAGTATAATTGAATATATCAGTACATAACAATATTAGTACAAAATAAAACATAGTAGACAATATAAAACTTCAAAGGCAGGTAATAATCAAACCAGAGTGGATATTCTAGTGAATCTTGTCATCTTAAGTGCAGTTGCCTATACTCTCAGACTTGATACTATCAATCATAACAGCTTTGAATAAAATTAATCAATACAAAACAGTGATATAACAAACCAGATTTGATTACAATCAGTTATGGTAAAACAGTGTAGGTTTACAGAGCTTTAGATTGACTTAATAGGAAATTAAGGATGATTACTGTACTATATCCTGTTATTTTTGGGATTACTGTTTGTACCCTCAAATCTAGTACAGGTAGAATGACTGGAACAGAATATAATACATCTAAGCAGAGTAGTGTGAGTAATGTGGGTTTTTAAATCCTGGTCACTATTAACAATGTAGTGTATCAAGGCCATCTAAGTTAGAGATTATAGCCAACCTTCTCTGCCTCATTTCTGCTATGCTATTTTTCTGCCTGTTTGTCTACTTTTCTCCTTCATTCTACTGCCTGCCCCACTCATTGAGGCCTTTCTGCCACTGTTCCTAAAATCCTGATTTTTTTCTCTCTCTCTAGAATGTCCTTCAGTATTCTCAGTAGGGTTGAATTGGTGGTCACAAACTCACCCAGTTTCTCTTTGTCATGGAAGCATCTTGTTTCTCCATTAATTTCTAGTGACAGTTTTGCAGGGTACATCAATCTGGGCTGGAGGTTATTTTCTTTCAGGGCTTGGAATATTTTGCTCCAAGCTCTTCTTGATCCCGATGGTCTGTGTGAAGAAGTCAGCCGTGATCCTGATGGGCTTACCTTTATAGGTAATCTGTTTCTTTTCTCTGATGGCTTTTAATATTCTGTTTTTATATTGAATTTCTGGTATCTTCATTATTATATGTCTGGGTGTAGATCTGTTTTGGTTGTAGGTGGCTGGGGTTCTGTATACCTCACATAACAATGTCATTTTCTTTTCCCATGTTTGGGAAATTTTCCTTAATTATTTCCATAAATAGCCTTTGTAATTTGCCTGTATGTATGCCTGCTTCTTCATTCACATTTCTTATTCTTAAATTGTAGATTCTCTTGTCATCTTCTAGCCTTTGTATTGTTATTGCTTGTTTCCTTGTTATTTTTAAGAGATCTTTCCTTTCATAATCACACATTGCAAACTTGTCTTCAAGTTTTGATAGTCTATCCTTAGTTTCTTTTAAGGCATTTTGCCAGCTTTCAATGGAATTTTTAATTTCCTCGTAGTCTCTTTGAATCTGCTTCATGTATTCTATCTTTTCTTTATATTCTTTATCAAATGTTTCTCTCCTTTTTTTGTGTTCCTCCCTTCTACCATCTGTATCTTCCTGAGAGATGCTTCCTGAGAGCATTTCTTTTCTTACTCTACTCATATCTTGCTTTACCTGATTTAATATTTCAGTTTTGAGCTCATCTACAAGGTCCCGAAGATATCTTTTAATGTCCATTGAAGCCATGCCTGCTGTTGTGTGTTTGCTGCCCTCAGTCACCCTTGTTTTTCCCTCTCCTGGATCAGGGCTCTCAGCATTCTGGGCTGGGGGCCTCTTCCTGCCTCTCTCTCCTGTCATGTTCCAGGCTTCCTCCACACAGGCCACATTGCAGGTCCCAGCCCCCTTTCCTGTTGGCCATGCCTCCTCTGAAGCATGCTTGCAAGGGTCCTCCCCCCCTTCTGACTGCTCTTATCACTGAGGTACAAGCAGTGGCTGCCTAAGCCTGCCCTTCCCCACTGGGCCAACCAAACTACAGAGGTCTTCCCCCGGTTAGTGCTTGCTAGGCACAGGGAATCGATTTGGGACAACTCATTGGGTCCCAGCCAGGGGGCACAGCCCAGTCCAAGCAAATCCCATGAATCTGCTTTGGGGAGGGAGGAACCAACTGAAGTCACTATTGCTCCCAGTTCAGTCTCCTCCTGCCAGATTCCAACATGTTGCCCATTGCATCATGCCCTTCCTGTGTGGGGGAGTGTCCCAATCCCAGCACTGACTGTGGATTAATGAAAGTCCCTTTGCCGGCTCCGCTCTCTGTCAGGCTCACCAACCCCCAACTTCAATGCTGCTCTGCTTCCCATGAGTTGTGGTGGGAATGAGTTTGGGTGGCTCTGCCGGCCATGGTGGATTCAGGCTGGTGCAAATTCAGTCTGCTGCAAAATTGGTGGGTCACAGTGAAAACACTGTGTCCAGCTGTTCCAGTTGTAGTCCCAATGTATTTGATGAGCCTTTTTATGTTTTAATTTCTTCCTGTTTCAAGAGGATCCATCTCCCTCTGTCTGGGTCTCTCCAAGGTGTTTTATTCTGGCGTGTGAGTTATTTCTCCTGGAAGGCTCTGTTTTTTGTTGCTCACTGATCAGCCATCTTGTCTTCCTCTGGATTCTCTTGTTTTGTAATTCAGTTGCAAAATTATTTCCTGGCAGAAAGCCTTGGAAGAATTTATTGGATTTGTTCATATTTTCCTAGTAATTATAGTCCTACACTGTCCCTCATCCAATGTATGAATATGGTTGTTTTCCTGTGTCTTTAGTTTTTAAAAAGTGTTTATTACTATAGCCCCTCTTATTCATGCATGGCTAGAAGAATTCTAGAGATATATGTTTTATTTTATTTTAGAGAAATAAGAAGTTGCCTTATTGGGGAGGATGGTCATTCTAGGTTTTCTTTGCTATGTAGAAACTTCTTATTCTGACATATAATATCATTTTGCAATATTTGCTTGACATTTTCTTCTTAATTTCATTTATTTCAAATTAAAATGTTTTTGTTTCACATGTAATAATTATATTTACAGAGTGTGCTGTGATATTTCAATACATGCATACATCATGTAGTACTGATCAAATCAGTGTAAGTAGCATTTCCATTTTTTCTCATTTCTTTGAGTTAGGAGACTTCAAACTTCTTTTTTAGTTCTTCATAAATATATATTACTTATTATTTATACTCACTCCATTATGCCATGGTATACCAGATTATATCACTTCCACCTGACTCTTTTGGTAAATATTATTCAGTCTCTCTCCTCTTGCCAGCCTCTAAGGATCTATATTCTCCATTCCATGTTTTTTAAATCTTATTAGATTCCTTATATGATAAAGAATAGAGGTATTTATCTTTCTGTGTCTTGCTCATTTATTTAACACAACATCCCTGTGTTTCATCTATTTTACTGCAAGTGATAGAATCTAATTCTTTTTTTGGCTAAATAGTATTTCATTGTTTATTATAACACATCACATTGTCTTTATCCATTCATTCACTGATGGATAAAATGGTTGATTCCATATTGTGACTACTGCAAAAAATGCTGCAAAAAGTGAATGTAGCTCATGCTTTTGATGTACTAATTTAGTTTTCTTTTGATTCATACCTAAGTGTTGGGTAGCTGAATCATATGGCAATCTATTTTTAGTTTTTGGGAGAATCTCTATAAAGTTCTTCATAATGGCTTTAATAATTTATTTTCCCACCAATACTGTATTGCACTGTGTTCCCCCCAACAGTGTAGTTTTTCCAAATCCTGAGGAAAACTGACAATTTTTTTATTTTGAAAAGAATAAAACCAAATGAGAAAAAACCCAAAATATATAAAAAATTTAAAAATGGGGTCCTTCAAAACAAAAGGGTGGACATAGTACATAATTTAAAATCACATTACAAGATGTTCAATAATGGTTACTATGATGCCTCTTGTTATCTTCAATAGAATTGCCCATATCATCAGGCACAGTAAAATTGAACATAGCAGTATGGAACAAAATCAATTAAAATAAACATTGGAGACATTATAGGATTTCAAAAGAGAGTAACAGTCAAACCAGAATGGGTATCATAGTTATACTTTCTTTCATGGCTTGGAATCTTAATGTCTTCATAGTAGTTGCCTATACTCTAAGACTTGACACTATCAAACATAACAGATTTGAATAAAATCAGTCTAGACAAGATAGGGATCGAACAAGAGAGATTCAAATAAAATCAGTCAAAACAAGGTAGTGAAAGCCATACAAGGTTTCAGATTAAGTTAATAGGAAATTTAAAATGGTTGCTGTAGTATAAACTGCTGTCTTTGGAATAGCTGTCCATGCCCTCAAATCTAGTACAAGTAGACAAACTGGAACAGAATATACCAAACTAAACAGAGTGATGAAAACAATATGGTTTTCAAATTATGATACAAGATTAAAAATCTCCTCTGTCTTCCCTATTTAGGCAGTTCCTCCCCTTTCACTTTTCCAGGATGCATTGTACATTTTGTATCCCACAAACTCCTTTAGTTTTTAGATTAGAGAGGCAAGCTACTGTTTACCTAGGTGGTTCTGAACATTTTTACCCCTGAGTATGGGCTCAAGTTGTATCCATTTACCTACAAGAGCCTCAAGGTTTTCCTTACTTATAGCTGAGTAGTTCCCCATTGTATAATAGTGTTACATCTTTCCAACCAATCTGTAGCTGAAGGGTGAGCTACCCCTACTTTTTTCAGGTTCCCTATCACATAAAGCATTATTTTCTCATCTTTGACTTTCAGTCCATATATCTTTCAGGTTAAATATATTTCTTATATAGAGCATCTTGATGGACTCTATCTCCTGATCCACTCTGTTTCCTTTTTTAGTGTATTGAGGCTATCCATGTTAGTGATTATGGCCAATTTTCTCTGTCTCATCTCTGCCATGCTATTTTTCTGCCATTGCTTGCCTATTTTTCCTCTTCATTTCTCTGTCTGCCTCACTCAGTGAGCCTCTTCTGTCACTGTTCTTGAAGCCATGGTCTTTTTTTTCTCTCTCTCTAGAATGTCCTTCAGTATTTTTATAGGGTTGGATTGGTGGTCATGAATTCCCCCAGTTCCTCTTTGTCTTGGAAGTATCTTATTTCTCCATTAATTTTGAGAGATAGTTTTTCAGGGTACATCAATCTGGGTTGGAGGTTATTTTCTTTCAGGGCTTGGAATACTTCACTCCAAGCTCTTCTTGATTTGATGGTTTGTGTTGAGAAGTCTGTAGTGATTCTGATGGATTTTCCTTTATAGGTGATCAGTTTCTTTTCTCTGACAGCTTTTAATATTCTGTTCTTGTGTTGAATTTCTGGGATCTTGATTATTATATATCTGGGTGTAGATCTATTTTGGTTGTAGCTGGCTGGAGTTCTCTATGCCTCATATATCTGAATAGCATTTCCTTTTCCTATGCTTGGGAAGTTATCCTTAATTATTTTGGTAAATAGCCTTTGTATTTCATTTGTGTTTACCCCTGCTTCTTCACTCACATATTTTATTCTTAAGTTATCGATCCTCTTGTCATCTTCTAGCCTTTGTATTGTTACTTCCTGGTTCCTTGTTATTTATTTTTAAGAGATCTTTCCTTTCACAATTGCAAGTTGCAAACATATCTTCACGGTTTGATAGTCTATCTTTAGTTTTTTTCAAGCAGTTTTGCCAGCTTTCAATGGAGTTTTTAATTTCTTGGTAGTCTCTTTGAATATGTTTCATGTATTCTAGATTTTTTTATATTCTTCATCAAAGGTTTTTCTCCTTTTTCTATGCTCCTCCATTCTTCCATCTGTGTCTTCTTGAGAGGTATTTAGCATTTCTTTTATTATTTTTCTTGTATCTTGCTTTACTTGTATTAGAATTTGTTTTTAGTTCTTTTATAATGTCATGAAGATAATTCTTTATGTCAGATGCTGTTTTTTCAGACACCATAGGTGTGCTATCCCCATCTCTTCTGTGTTTACCTCCCCCAGGCCAGTAGTGTTTGTGTTGGGGGCTGGAGATTTCCTTTTGTTTCTTCTTCTTGTCATGTTTCTGGTTTCCTCCAGATGAGTGGACAATGGAAGTCCCTGGCACTTCCTGTATTGGCCGCAATTACTTTGAAGCATGCTGGCTAGGGATTGCTGCCCTCCCCAGTCTGCTGTTGACCACTGAGGTAAAAGCAGGGGAGGCTAGCTCCTACTTTCTGAGCTGGTCATGCTCTGGGAGTCTTCACCATGTTAGTGTGTGCCATGCATTCAGGGGCAGTTAGGTATAGTTTCAAGGAGAGCTCATCCTTTGCTACTGGATTGCAGGACTCAATCTGAGCCATTCTCACCAATTTGCTAGTGCTAGGAGTGGCTGACTGAAGCCATTGCAGTTCTGGTTCCGAGTTTATCTTGCCCAACTCCAAAATGCTGCCCAGCCCCTCACCCACTCCTGTGGGAAGACAGATTTCTGTGCACTCACTGAGAGCTGGTACAGATCTCTGAGCCAGATTTCTGAGCCAAGTTCTGTTCTTCACTCCGCAGCTCCTCTCTGCAACTGCTTCCTCATGCCAAGGCCCTCAGGCTCGCCAACCCCCAACTTCACTGTGATCGTGCGTCTCCAGATTCCAGTGGCTTTTCATACACAATGGGACCAGCTCCAGTGAAAGCAAGTCTGGCTACAGCCTTCCATCCACGATTTTCTTTTCTTGTTTTTCTTTTTTTTCTTTCCCTTTAGTTTCTTCCTGGGTTGAAAGGATCCATCTCCCTCCATTTGATCTTCTCCAGGATGCTTTCTTCTGGCATCTGAGCTGTTTCTCTCAGAGATGCTCCCTATTTTGCTGCTTACTGATCTGCCATCTTCCAAAACTGATGATTTTTAACTGTTTGATAATATCCATTCTAACTGGAATGAGAAGGTCTCTCTTTGCAATTTTTAACTTGTATTTCCCTGATAGCTAATGCTATTAAACATTTTTTCATAAATTTCTTGGCCATTTCTATTTCATCTTTTGAGAACTATCTCTTCATATACCCATCCCCTTAAAATTGTATTTTTTTTGTTTTTAAGTCTTTTGAGTTTTTAAATGTTCCTATATGTATATTAATTCTACATCATATGAATAGTTTGCAAATACTTTCTTCTATTCTGTAGGCTTTTTCCCACTCTGTTGTTTCTTTTGGTATGTAGAAACTTCTCAGTTTCATATAATTCCATTTTCTTTTTTAATTTTAAAGATAATAAAATCCAATAAAATAAAAAAGACAAAGCCAATCAAAACAAAGAAGCAAAAGTAGCACAAAACTTCAAAGCAGGATACTAGGAAAACAATAGCTACCATAGTATATATTTTTATCTTCATAATAGTTGTCCATTCTGTCAGGTATAGCAACCTCAAAGCAAAACAGAATAAAACCAATCAAAACAGAACATTGAATAAAGCAATACAATTAATCAGAACAAAACAAAACAGTGAGAATAATATTGGATTTCAAAGACAGGATAGAAGGAAATCCCCTATCTGCTATACCACATAGCATCATCCTCCCAACAGATGCCTAGGCCACTGGCCCCAGGCCTGCAAAATCAATCAAACAATACGAGCATTCAACTGCCTTTACACTTTTGCTATCAACTCAGCCTGTCTCCTGAATCAGCCTGTTACATGTAGGGGTGGAGGAATGTTTGATTTTCAGCCCATGAACTGGTAGGCTCATTAGAGGTGCTATTTGACTTTTCTCTTCCTGGGCTCTGCATAGCTTGTGCAGCTTAGCTTACCAGAAAGGCTGGTTATTTGGCTTCTTGGTGGTCCCCTCCCAGTCCCAGCATGGCAATTCTTGGGAGGCACTGATGATCTTCCTGGACCCCACATGTTTGCACAGCCTACCAGAAAGGCTGGCTAATGGCTTCTTGATGATCTCCTCCCAGTTCCAGCATGGCTGTATAATTCCATTTTTCAGTTTTTGCTTTTGTTGCCTGTGCTTTTGGAGGCTTATCCAAAAAAACAATTATTACCTAACAAATGTCTTGCAATGTTTTTCCAATCCTTTCCTCTAGTAGTTTCATAGTTTCAGATCTTATATTTATATTTTTGCTCCAATTTGAGCTGATTTTATAGTGGGTGATATATAGGAATCCAGTTTTAATCTTCTGCAAATGGATATCCAGGTTTCCCCAGATAATTTTTGAAAAGGCTGACCTTTTTATAATATAGGTTTTTGAAACCTTCAGATAAAATCAGTTATCTAAAGATGCATGGATTTGTTTCTCTATTCTACTTCATTTGTTATGTCTGTTTTTATGCTAGTACCACATGGCTTAGGCTATTATAGCTCTGTAGTATGTCTTAAAATTGCATATGGTCATGCCCCCAACTTCATTCTTTTTGTTCCATGTTTCCTTGACTATTTAGGATTTTTTTTGTGCTTTCATATGAATTTTAGGGTTTATTTTTCTAGTTCAGTGGAATCATTGATATTGTGATGAAGACTGCATTACATTTGTAAATCACTTAGTATGATCATTTTAATAATTTAATTTTTCTAATTCATGAGCATAGGAGATCCTTTTATGTTTTGTTCTTATCAAATTTTTCATTAATGTTTCATAATTTTAATTGTAATGGTCCTTCATTTCCTTGTTTAAGTATATTCTTAGATTTTTTTTTTATTTTTGTAGCTTTTGTGTACAGGATTGTTGTCATGATTATTTCCCAGCAAGTTCTTTATTGATGTATAAAAATTCTACTGACTTTTGTATATGGATTTTGTATCCTGCAACCTTACTGAATTTATTTATCAATTATAAGTCTTTTAGTGGAGATGTTAAATTTTTCTTTATATAGAAATATATCATCTGCAAATAGGAATAATATTATTTTATTCTCTTCCCATCAGTGTGCATTTCATTTTTTCTCTTTTATAATTCCAGTACTATATTGAATAAGAGTGGTAAGTGTAGGCACCTTACCTAGTTCCAGATTAGAAAAATATCTTTTAACTTTTACCCATTTAATATACATTTTTATTGTGGAAAAAATCAGAATGACATTAAGAGTAGAATCAGAAAAAACTGGGAAAATATTGTAAAGATTTGAATAAGGACTGTTAGTGAGTAGGCCCACATTGGTAGTTAAGTAGATGAGATACACCTTAGAAATACAGAATTAAGTTACATATTGAGTATTCAGTGTGCTTTGGAAATTGATAGATGATCAGATAAAGAGCAAGAAGAACAGTATCTTCATTTGAAACAGTATATATGATGTCTATTAGGTGACTAAGAGGAGACTCAAAGTACTCAGACTTATGTCTTAATCTGAGGAGAGATATATACATTGGAAATATAAAATAAAAGAGTTACAAGGCGAGAGATGTAGCTCAGCAACACAGTGCCTGCCTGGCAAGTAAAAAGTCATGAGTTTGATTCCCTATCCTCCTCCCCGCTAAAAAAATTGAGAGTTGTAAGCATATGGGTTTTAAAATTACATGAATGGGTAATAGAGTGAGTGGTTAACTAGAACATGGTAAAATATATACATTTCTTAGTTTTTTTAGTAAATATTTAACCTTGGACACAAAAGAAGGTCAAGCAGATATTGGCCTTATATGTATGGAATGGTCAGTGCAAAGGAGGTCAGTGTTGGGCATGAAGCAGACATCCAAGAAAGTCTAGTTGCTGAGGAGATGGTATGTCAGAGTGTGAAAAGCAGGACTGACCCTGGTGACCATTGTTATGAGCCTGTTCTCCAAGAGAGTTGTCAGGTAAAAAAAAAAAAATGAAGAACAATGTCTGTAGGTTGGATGGTTGGAAAATCTCAAAAAGATGACTTTGGTGGCATTTTATTTGATTATTTCAAATGGTGTTAAAGTTACAAAACAATAAGAAAAAGAACAATGAAAATGTACAACTGGATCCACAAGTGGCTTTGTAAGCTTATGTGGTTGGATCACAAGATTTTGGCTGCAAAACAGCCTGGGTTGTGGAGAAAAATGTGCAAGGCTACATTTGGAGAGTCTACCTTTTCTTCCAGCTCAGCAGACCCTGCAGCTCAGGCACAGGTGTTCCCCCATGTGGGTATCTGTGGTTGTGACAGGTGAAAATAAATGCTCTTAGTTCAAATACACCTAATTCCTTATGATAGAACAGATTCATTTTCCAAAAGCTATGCAAACACTTTGCTCTAACACTGTCTTCAATATATTAAATTTATCTACATTTATTTCATATTAAACTTATTAATGTGAATATAACAGAAGATTGTGAGTTAAAATATTATGAGCTGCTTAACAATCATAGAACAAATAATTAATTTCAATGTTCTCATTTTTTCCTCTCCCTTTATCCTCTCACTTATTCTCTCTATGCTTGTGTCTCTGTATATCTACATATTTATTTATATCTTCACAAAATAGGTTTCCTCATTTTTTATTTATTTTATTAAAATTTTAAACATTTTATTAGGACATGTTTGCAGTATTTAATAATTACATTCTTTGTCTCGAGTTTGTCTCGAAAGGTTCTTAACCTTTCTTTCTTCTTTCTTTCTTTCTTTCTTTCTTTCTTTCTTTCTTTCTTTCTTTCTTTCTTTCTTTCTTCCTATTTTAACAGAGTATTGCACTATGTAGTTAAGGCTGGCCTTAAATTTATGATCCTCCTGGCTCTGTAACCCACATGCTGGGCAGCCATTTTAATTCCTTTTACTTCTTACCATCTCTTCCCTTGTTCTCCCCACATTGCTTGATCCCCTTCCCATTTGCAAAAGATCTATCTCTCTGTTTCTTATTATCATTTATTTCAATTGCTCATTTTCAGATTGAGTCTTTCTTGGGGCAGTGTCTACTTTGGGGGGTCAAATTCTTTATATATTCTAGATATTCTCTATATGAGGAATGGCTGGCAAATTTTTTTCTCTCTGTAGTTTTTTTCTTTACTCTGATGGTTGTTTCCTTTGTTGTATAGCAGATTTTTAATTTGATATAATCCCTTTTGTTGACTTCTAATATTTCTTGTGTACCTGAGGTTCTGTTCAGAAAGTTCCTGCCTATGCTTTTGTCTTTAAGAATTTTATCTATTTTGTCTTCTAACAGATCAAGTATTTCTGTTTTTAATGTTTAGATTTTTTACCACACTGCTTTTAATTTAGTGCATGGTGACAGATATGTGTCCAGATTCAATCTTCAGCATGTGGATAGTCAGTTTCCCAGCACCACAAATAGAGGCTATCTTTCATTTAGCAAACATGTGGCCTATTTGTCAAAAGTTAGATGGCTGAATGTTCCTGGGGAAGTTTCAGTGATGGCAAAACTTTTAGAGACTGAATGCTCAAATTGCAACCCCAAACCTACTTGATTTATGGTAAAGGCCAACATTGTGCCTTGTGTGCTGTTATCTGATACTTGGATATGGGGGTGATGCTGGGGCAACTAGGCTCGTGTGCTGACAGGGAGGCATGACAGGATGGCATGTGTGCCCACTGTGGTTTTCCACTGCTGTGCTAGTCTGTTCCACTGATCCACACTTATGTTTTTGTGTCAATACCATGGTGTTTTTATCAGTGTATTATTATAACATGACTTGCCATCTGGGATTCTTATGCCTCCTGCTTTACTCTTATTGTGCAGGATTGTTTTTGCTATTCTGAGTCTTTTCTGGTTCCATGTGACTTTTAGAATTGCTTTCTCTAGTTCTGTAAGGTTTGCTGTTGGTATTTTGATTGGGATTGCATTAAATCTGCATATCAGTTTTGGAAGTATGGCCACTTGACAACAATAGTCATACCTATCCAGGAACAGGGCACAGTTTCTACTTTTCTGATGTTCTCTTTTATTCTCCTTTTTGAAGTGCAATACTATAATTATCATTCTAGATGTCTTTCAATTTCTTGGTTAGTTAATTTCTAAGTGTTCAACTTTTCTTGAAGTTTTATGAATAGTATTATTTTCCTAATTTCTTTCTTGGTGGACTCATTACTGGTGTCCAGGAATGCTACTGAGTTTTGTGTATTGATTTTGTATCCTACTACCTTGCTGAGTTTATTAGTTCTAGGAGTCTTTTGATAGAATTTTTTGAGTCCTTCTTTTAAAGGATGGTGTCATCTGTAAGTATGGATAGTTGGAGTTCTTCTTTGCTATCATATCCCTTGTATTTCTCTTGCCTAATTGTTCTGTCAAATACTATATTAAATAGTAATGGTTCATCCCTGTGTTGGACTTCTGGACTTTTGACTACAATGTGTTGTGAGCAGGTTCTTTTCTGATTGTGGCTATTTGGAGTATTACATGCCACATTTACCTGTATTTTAAATTCTTTTCACATATTTGGAAAATTTCTGCTATGATTTATGTAATTTTTTTTTTTGGTACTAGGGATCGAACTCACAACTGCACACTTGCAAGGCACTGCAAGTTTGTGCCACTGAGCTAAATCCCCAGCCCCAATTTATGTAATTTTTATGTCATTCATGCTGTCTTGTGATTCTTCATTAATTCCAACTAATATTAATATTAGTGTTCTTTGCATCATTCAAGAGTTATTGAGTCAATTTTTCATGTTCCCTTATTGATTTCAAGGTATATGTGAGCATATGGTCACCTGCACCAATCCTACCTTATAGTTCTGCAACTCTTGTCACATTGGTAACTTCTGTTGCCCAATAAAACTGTTTATCTCCTGTATTTCTCTTTTGTACCTTTTCATGGACTCTATTTACTAATTATTTGCTTGTCATCCACATTATGTATCATTCCATTTAGCTCATCTAGCTTTGTGCATCTTCTGTAAGTTCACTGATCATTTTGTTTTTTAAGTCCATTGTCTATTTCATTATATAATTTTTGAGCTTTCTGGGAACCTTACTGATTGATTTGTTTGTTTGTTTGTCTTGATGCCCCATGGATCAGTTTTCAGAAACTTATGAGCTTTTAGAGATATTTTGCTTCTTTATTTTCTCATGTTACTATTGGGGTGTGTGTGTGTGTGTGTGTGTGTGTGTGTATTGAAATTTAAAGATTGACTAAAGTGAAAAGATTTTGTTGTATGTATAGAGATCTCTTTACTTAGTGTCTTTTTACCAGTGATGTGTTCTGGGCATGGCTAAATACAGGTCTTGGCCTCTGTTGTAAGACCCAACCACCTCTGTTAATTTGGGCAGGTATCTTAGTTACTTTTATTATTACTGAGACAAAATACTTGACATTCACAAGGTAAGGGAGGAAAGATTATTTAGCTTAAAGTTTGTATATGTTTGAGTCCATAATCAGCTGGTTCCAAGCTTGGGTGGCATGGCAGGGAGGCATTACAGTGGTGAAACAGTTCATGGTAAACAGATAATAGCAAAGCAACAAACAGCAGTATAAGCAGCAGAAACCTTTTTGTCTCTTTATATTCCATTCAGGTTGTGAGCATATTGATTGAAGCCTCAGGCTGTGAAGTTTCCATTATCTACCCCCTAACCGCAGCATCATAACTTTAATTGCAGCATCATACCCTTAATCCACATTTACACACCCTAGATCCAGCCACTTTCAAAATTCCCCACCTATGATTGTATGAGGCTTTGGGGAGATGTCTAGATACAAACCACAACAGTAGAGGATACAGTGTTGTGGATACAGCAGTAGAGGATACAGTCCCAGCACCCAATTTCCTGGAAGTGAATTACAATAATGTTGATGACACAGAGTAAAATAAGATATTGGGATACAGTAAAACTTAATCAATAGCAACAACTGTGACACCACTGGCAGTAGCAAAGAAATTGACAACAATGATGCACCCAAAAACAAACTACATATCGACATACCATAAGAACCAATAAAAGCTACCACGGCACTACCCTTAACAATAAAGAGATCTGCAATAATAATATAGGCACAAAGATAAACCAAATATTAACATATAATAAATATCTACTAAATGCAACAACTATACCACTATAAGCAATATAAATGAATTCAGCAATAATAGCATAGCATCAACTAAAAATACAGACATTCTTCATTTAACAACCAAGTTCTGTTCCTTTCAACAAGATTGTTAAGTGAATTGGTCACTAAATTAATAATTGTATATAGTATGTACATTACAATAGTCAGAAAAAAGAAAAGATTTAAGGAAACTCCAACTTGATAACCTTATAATTATTTGCATAACTCTTACATGAAGTTCTGTAATATATAACAGAACTTGAAACTACAGTACTATCCTATACACTACAATCAGCAAAAATTACAGTACTCTATAAAACCATACTATGCAAACAGTATCATACAAAAAAGAGATTGTCTTTATAAATAAGATGTATAGACTACAAAAAAAGACAAGTGGTTAGTCTTACTGGTAGTTCATAAATACAAATAATGTGCCTCAACTGTAAGTCCAAGCAAATCATTAAACAGGTCTGTCATTAAATGACAAATATATGTATCTAAAAATTAATAAAGCTTACTAGCAGTAATAATAAAAAGGAAGCAGTGGGGAACAAAAAATGAAAAAAAAGTAAAATTTAAAAAATAAAGAGAAGGAGGCTCTGAGTTATGAGTAAAAAAATTCACCATAGTGATATTTTTATATCTGAAAAAAGTGTAGGAATAAGAAGACATCATTAACTGATGGCAGGAATTACTGAGAAAGAACAGGTATTGGAATGAAGATAATAAATTCCTAATGAAACTTAAAATGCCCTGAGACATCCAGGAGGAAGCACACAGCTAGCAATTGAAATTTAGGATTAGTACTCAAAAAAGCTGAAGATAGCAGTTTAAGAATCATTGGAATGAAGACAGGAGTTGAAGCCGTGGCTATATAAAAAATGCAGCAGAAAAAGAGTAGTTACTGGTAGAGTGAGAAGGATGAAGCTGAGGAAAGGGTCCTTACATTTTAAAATGCAGGAAAACCTATTGGGGAAAGTGTCTCCACAGCTCCCAGATGCTTTCTGCAACCTCAAGTTGGTTGCAAATTCCCTGGGGCGTAGGTATTTATTTTTCATTAAATCCACATCTGAATTCAGGAATGTGTGTACTAGCAACAAATTCCTCTATAAAGAGAATGCTGCTATTTTGTGGTCTTTATTAACTCTATAGACAAACTTCAAGTCCCTGCTGTCTTGAGAACTTTTATGTTGCTTTATCTCATGACTAAAAAATCTCAAATGAACATCCTAATTAGGTATAGGAACATTTAAGAAAGAAAAGAAGCCCATTATATAAATACTCTCTCTATATAGAGTTATTCTGAGATGCATCTGGTGGTTCTCGTGTAACCAAATTAATAAAAAGAACATAAATAAGGGTTAAGTGGTTGGGATTTGGAATTATTCACACTATTTATTGCTTTTAAATATATTTTAACTGATACATAAAACAATATTATATACATTAATGAAGTATCATTTAATATTTTAGCATATGTATAGATTACATGTATTGTTTAGATTGGGTTAAATATGACTCTCAAACTTTTTTTTTGTGCTAACAACTGTTAAAATTCTTCCTTCTAGCTTTTTGAAATGTACAGTACATTACTGCTATCTGTAATCAAACTACTGTGCAGTAACAAACTAGAACTTACTCTGAACTATCTGTGTCTTGAGTATCCCATTGATCATCATTTCCATATTCTTTACCATCTCCTTACCTGGCCTTTGGTAAACACCACTTGTCATAGTTACTTTTTACTTGTTGCTGAGACAAGATACCTAATGCCCAAAGTTTATTAAAGAAGGAAAGGTTTATTTCCTACAGTTCTTGGAAGTTTCAGTCCATACTCAAGTTGGCTCTGAGCAGCAGACTGCCATGGCAGCCACCATTCGTGGCCAGCTACAAACAGCAAGCGCAAACAGCCAAGAGAGAGAGACACACCTTCCTCCCGCTGTTACATCATATCCGGGTCCCCTCCCCGCCGGGCAGGTGAAATACACCACCAATCCAAGTGCTAGACAATGAACCAATCACAAACACTAGGTTTGGTCAGATCCGTAATTGCATGAGGCTTGGAGGCCACTGACATAAACCATGATACCACTTGATGTTTAATTTCTATGGAATCCAATATTTTGTATTCTAATGTGAGTGAAATCTTGCAGTATTTGTTTCTGCACCTAGTTTATTTCACTAATGTAAGGATTTAGTTACTTACATGCTGTTTGCAAATAACAGAATCTCATATTTTCAGAGTTCAATAGTATTCTGTCATTATATGTGCTATATTTTCTTCACCAACTCATAAGGTGATGGACACTTAAGTTGTTTCCATTTCTTAGTCATTGTCAATTCTGCTGCAGTGAACAGGAGAGAGCAGATGTCTCTTTTCATTTCTTTTGAGTATATATGTGGCAGTAGGACTGATGGGTCAAATGATAGTTTTAGTTTTATTTAAAAATCCTCAACAAAATATGAGCAAACAGAATCTGATAGCATGTTAAAAGAGTATTCATCATGATCAGTTAAGATTCATTGCAGAGAGGCGAGGATGATTCTTATGTATAAATCAATAAATGTGAAACACTAAAGCAATACAATGAAGGACAAAACCATCTGATTGTGGAAAAGGTGTTTGATAAAATTCAACATCTCTTTATGCTAAAATTATAGAAAGAATGCATCTCAACATAATAAATTATAATTTTTTAAATTTATTTTTTAATTAATTTATTTTATTTTAAAGAGAATAAAACAAAAGTATCTAAGCAGATCAGAACAGAACAATGTAAGCAACACAGCACTTCACAAGACAATTAAATATTAACAGTAGCTATCATAATGTCTCTTTCTTTGAAATAGTTGAGCTTAGCTTTTCACATAATAATGTCAAACATAACAAAATAGAATAAAACCACTCCAGAGAATGAAAATATTGCAAGGCATTCTGAATCAAATAACCAAAGATGAACAATGGCTGCTATATTATCTCACTTTACATAAAAATTTTGTTTATACTAAAATACATATTAAAATCCAATAAGACACAATGTGATAGAACCAATGGTAAAAGAAAAACAAGAGCATGGTAGGACTTCAGAGCAAGATGACATTAAATCAACAATGGATGCCATATTGTCTTGCCTTCAAAGTAACTATTCATATGATCACATATAATAAGATCAAACAAAACATAATAAAACCATTTGAACCAATGAATGAAAACATAGGACTTCAAAGCAGTATAATGGTGAACCATAATTACCATAAAATCTTCTGTACTCTTAACATTTCTTACACTAGGGAGACTATATGGTATTTACACATATGAGTTTGATTTATTTCACTTATGAGTATAGATTCAAGTTGCATCCATTTTTTATAAATATCTCAATGTAATCATTCTTTATAGCTGAGTAGTACTCCATTGTATAAAAGTACCACAATTTTTTTATCCATTCCTTGGTTGATGGGCACTTAGGTTGTTTCCAAGATCTGGATATTACAAATTGTGCCACTATAAACATGGGTGCGCATATATCACTGTGGTAAGATGTTTTCAGATCTTCTGGGAATATGCCTAAGAGTGGAATAGCTGGGTCAAATGGGACCTCCAACCCCAGCTTTTTGAGGAATCTCCACATTGACCTCCACAGTGGTTGCCCCAGTCTACACTCCCACCAACAGTGCAAAAGAGTTCCTTTTTCCCCATAGCCTCTGCAGCATTTGTTGTTGGTAGTTTTGTTGATCCTGGCCATTCTTTCTGGAGTGAGATGGAATCTCAGTGTGGTTTTAATTTGCATTTCTCTAATGACCAATGATGATGAACATTTCTTCGTGTATTTATTTGCCATTCATATTTCTTCATCTGAGAAGTGTGTGTTCATCTTGGATGCCCATTTTTGGATTGGGTCTTTGAATTTTGGGGGTCTGATTTTTTTTAATTCTTTACAAGTTCTAGACAGAAGTCCTTTGTCTGAGGGACAGTTCACTAAGATTATTTCCCAGTTCATGGGTTTTCTTTTCACTATGCTGAAAAAAGATTTCTTTCACATGCAGAAACTCTTTAATAAGACATGATCCCAGTTATTGATTCTGGGAAGTATTTCCTGTGCAGTTTGCTTCTTGTTCATGAATTCTCTACCTACCCCTATGTCTTCAAGGTTTTTACCTACTTTGTCTTGCAACAGATTTAGTGTTTCTGTTTTAATATTTAGATCTTTGACCCATTTGGATTTTAGTTTAGTACATGGTGATAGGCATGGGTCTAATTTTAGTTTTTGGCATATGGATAGCCAGTTTTTCCAGCACCATTTATTAAAGAGACTGTTGTTCCAGTGAATGTGCTTGACCCCTTTATCAAAGTTAAGGTGGTTGAGTGTGTTCATAGTTGTATCTTCTAGTCTATTCCATTGATCTTCAGGTCTGTTTTTATTCTAATACCATGTTGATTTTATTACAGTAGCTTTGTAGTATAACTTCAAGTCAGGGGTTGTGATGCCTCTTGCCTTGCCTTTGCTGCTTAGAATTGCCTTTGCTATTCTAGGTCTCTTCTGGTTCCAGGTGAATTTTAGGAGTGATTTCTCCAGATCTATGAGGTATGTTAGTGATATTTTCATTGGGATTGCTTTGAATCTGTATAGCAATTTTGGGAGAATGGCCATTTGCACAATATTTAATTTTCCTATCCATGAACAAGGGATGTCTTTCCATTTTCTGAGGTCTTTTTCAATTTCTTTTTCAGGGTATTATAATTTTCCCTGTACAACTTTTTTACATCTTTCATTAGATTAATTCCTACGCATTTCAATATTTTGGATGCTAGAGTGAAGGGTGTGGCTTCTCTTAGTTCTCTTTCAGTGATTTTGTTGTTAGTGTATACGAATGCTATTGATTTTTGAGTATTGACTGTATCCAGCTACATTGTTGAATTTATTTATTATATCTAAGAGTCTTCAATGGAATTTTGGGGGTCTTCTATGTAGAGTATCATGTCATCTGCAAATAATGATACTTTAACTTCCTCTTTTCCTATCTTTACTCCTTTTACTTCTCTCTCTTGTCTAATTGCTCTGGCTAGTATTTCCAATACTATATTGAATAGGAGTGGTGTAAAGGGACATCCTTGTCTTGTGCCTGATTTCAAGGTAAAGACTAAGTTTTTGGCCATTTAATGTGACATTGGCTTTTGGTTTTTCGTAGATGGCCTTTATCATATTGAGGTAAAGACCATCTATTCCAATTCTCTGTAAGGTTCTTATCATGAATGGGTGTTGGATCTTATCAAAAGCTTTTTCTGCATCTATAGAAATGATCATGTGATTCTTACTTTTGGCTCTATTGATATGGTGGATTACATTTATTGATTTATGAATGTTGAACCATCCCTGCATACCTGGGATGAATCCCACTTGGTCATAGTGTATAATCTTCTTGATTTGCTTCATCCTGTTTGCCAATATTTTATTGAGAATTTTTGCATCTATGTTCATTAGGGAGATTGGGCTGTAGTTCTCTTTTTTAGTTGGGTCTTTCTCAGGTTTTGGTACTAGAGTGACATTGGCTTCCAGAAATGGCTTATGGAGAATTGCTGGCCTTTCAATTTCATTGAAGAGTTTGAGGAGTGTTGGCATTAAGTCTTCTTTGTATTTCTTGTAGAATTCCGCAGTGAATCCATCTGGGCCTGGGCTCTTTTTTCTTGGTAGGGACTTGATTACATTTTCAATTTCATTAATAGAAATTGGGTTATTCAGCAGTTTTACATCTTCTTGATCCAGCTTTGGTGGTTCGTATGTTTCTAGGAATCTGTCCATTTCTTGTGTTATCAAACCTATGAGAGTAGAGGTTTTTGAAGTAGTTGTTGATGACCTTCTGTATTTCCACAGGATTGGTAGTGATTTCAGCTTTTTTATTCTGTATTGCAAGAATTTGAGTCTTTTTTTTTCCTTTTTTTAAATTAGGTTGGCTAGGGGCTTGTCAATTTTATTTATTCTTTCAAAGAACAAACTCTGATTCATTGATTCTTTGAATTGTTTTCTTAGTCTCTATTGCATTAATTTCTGCTCTGATCTTTATAATTTCCTCCCTTCTTTTGTTTGGCCTTGGGCTTGCTTGCTCTTCTTTTTCTAGATGTTTCAGGTGTAGTATCAGGTTGTTTATTTGTGTTCATTTTGTTTTCCTAATGTGGCAATAAATTTTCCTCTGAGGACCGCTTTCATTGCATCCCCAGGTTCTGGTAAGTTGTATTTGTATTTTCGTTTGCTTGTAGATATTGTTTAATTTCTTCTTTAATTTCCTCTGTGACCCACTGATTGCTCAAGTGTATTATTTAATTTCCATGTGTTTGTGTAGTTTTTGCAGTTACCTTTATCATTAATTTCCAGTTTCATGGCACTATGATCTGATAACATGCATGGGATAATTTCAATTCTTTTGCATTTACTTAAATATGTTCTGTAGTTTAGTATATGGTCTATTTTAGAGAATGTCTCATGTACTGCTGAGAAGAATTCATATTTTGATGTTGTTGGATGGAATACTCTGTATACATCTATCAAATCTGTTTGTTCACAAGTGTGATTCAATTCTGATATTTCTTTGCTGATTTTCTGTCTAGTTGATCTATCCCTTTGTGTCAATGGTGTGTTAAGGTCTCCTGTTATAATTGTGTTATTGCCTATTTGATTTTTCATTTCTGTTAATACTTGCTTTGTGTAGTTGGGTGCTCTGGAATTTGGTGCATATATGTTTAAGATTGTTATCTCTTCCTCTTGCAGATTTCCCCTAACTAGTATGTAGTGACCTTCTTTATCTCTTTGGACAATTCTTGGTTTGAAGTTCATATTGTCTGCAAACAGAATAGCTACCCCTGCCTTTTTTTGAGTTCCTGTTGCATCGAGTATTGTTTTCCATCCTTTGACTTTCAGTCTATGAATTTTCTTTTGGGTTAAATTGAAGCTTGTAAATAGTATATGGTTGGACATTGTTTCTTGTTCCATTCTGCCAATCTATTTCTTTTAATTGGTGAATTGAGGCCTTTTACATTAATGGGTATAACTGTTATATATTGGTTTATTGTTGACATGTTATCTTTCTGATGTTGTATCTTAACTTTCCATTCTGTTTAATTGTCAGTCATGCTTAGTGGTTTTTTCCTATGTGTATCTAGAATGTCTTTCACTATTCTTTGTAGATTTGGCTTGGTGATCATGAAGTTCTTCAGCTGTTCTTTGTCATGGAAGTATCTCATTTCTCCATCCATTTTGAAGGACAATTTTGCAGGGTACATCAGTCTTGGTTGGAAGTCGTTTTCTTTAAGGATCTGAAAAACTTCACTCCATCCTCTTCTTGACTTCATTGTTTGAGTTGAGAAGTCTGATGTGATTCTGATAGGTTTTCGTTTTAGGTGATCTGTCTTTTCTCTCTAACAGCTTTTAATATTCTGTTCTTATGTTGGATTTCTGGGATGGTGATTATTATATGTCTGGGTGTAGTTTTGTTTTGGTTATGGCTATTTGGAGTTCTATATGCTTCACTAATCTGTATGTCATTTTTCATACTCATGTTTGAGAAATTTTCAGGTATTACTTTTGTAAATAGCCTCTTGATATCATTTGTGTTGTCCCATTCTTTTTCTTTTATCCCTATTAATATTATATTGTTTTTCTTTGCATCATCTTGCAGCTTTTCAATTGTTATTTCCTGATTTCTTGTTATTGTTACAAAATCTTTCCTTTCCTGTTCACTAGCTGCAATCTTATCTTCGAGGTCTGAGATTCTATCTTCACTTTTGTTGAGGCAGTTTTGCAACTTTCATTAGAGTTTTTGATTTCCTGTATATCTCTTTGAATCTGCTTAATGCGTTCTGTTTGTCTCTTAAACTGTTCATTCAGTGACTCTATCATTTTGCTTTGTTCCTCTAATTGTTTAGCTGTGTCTTTGTTGCATGCATTCTGTATTTTTTTCACTACTTTTATCATTGCTTCTTTTACCTGGGAGAATATTTCTGATATGAGTTCCCTCATAGCTTCCTGTACTTGCTTCTTTATTTCAGTTGATATCATTTCAGGCATTTCAGGTGTATGTGTAATATTTTCTTCCATGTACATGGCTCCTAGGTTTTCTTGGAATGGGCTGGAGGTTTAAGATTGCATTTTGGTCTTTCATTTTGTCATTTTCCTATATTTCTGTTTTTGCAGCAATTTTCCAGAGCTGTCCCTGGATGTGTTGGAAATCACCTCCTAAGCCCTCTGCTACTGGGACTCACTTGGCTTTGGCTCCCCTTGTGTGGTGGGCCTGGCTCCCCTGGTTGAACAAAGGTCACCCGGACAAGGTCCACCCAAGCCCTTGGAACCTCTGGAGCTTAGTCCAGTGTCCCAAGGGGGTTGGGCGGGCACCTACCCACCATGATCAATGCTCCCACCATGAGCTGCAACTCATCCTGCAGCAGTGGCACTGGCCCGGCTCCCCTTTATTTGGCCCTGCTCTGCTTGTTGAATGAAGGTCACTGGGCCCAGTCCACTCAAGCCTGCAGAACCTCCAGAGCCCAGTCCAGTGTCCCAAGAGGAGTGGCTGGGCACCCAGCCACAGGGATCAATGGTCCCAAACTTTTCTGGGCCTGCCTTCTAAGTTATAATTTTTAACAGCTTCTCCTATACTAAATGAAAAAAAAAATCTGACAGAGGTACATATAGGATCTGAAAAGAAACAAGGATGCCCACTCTACCATTTTTATTCAGCATTATGCAATCAAGCAAGCAAGAGAAAGAAATAAAAACCATCCAAATTGAAAAAGAAGAACTCAGCCCATCACTGCTTGTAGATGACATGGTCTTATACACAGAAAAATATAAAACTCCACAAAAAACTACTTGAACTAGTAAATGAATTCAGCCAAGTTACAGGATAGGAAATCAACAGAGAAAAATCAGATAGGTAAAAGAGATACACAATGAAAATTACAAAACATTGTTGAAAGAATTAGACACAAAAATGGAAACATATTCTGAGTTTATGGATTGGAAGAATCAATATTGTTAAAAATCTTCATACTCCCAAAGCCAAGTACAGTTTCAATACAATCTATTTCAAAACACCAGCAACATTCTTCACAAAACTAGAAAAACAATCCTAATGTATATATAGGATCACAAACCACATGAATAATCAAAGCCATCTTGAGCAAGAAAACAAAACGGCAGGCACTATACAGTATTTATTGTAAATTGTTTGATAAAATTCTTTTATTTATTTAAAGGTGAACATTGAAAAATAATAGTAGAGCTAGTAATAGTGGTAATAGTGGTAGTGAAGTTTAGTATAGGCTTCACTGTTACAAAAGTCATACATATGATTCCAGTTAATCTTTATAAGAACCATAGGAAATAGATATCACTATGAACTCAATTTGAAAAATGATGAATAAATTAAGGTATTCAAGTTCATTTAATTAAATAACTGTCAGATTTGGGATATAAACTTAGAACATCAGATTCCAAAATTTCTGTTGTCAATGCTGTTCTATTTATTCTTTATCATGATTTGTTACTTCTACATTTAATTCACTATAAGTCAACAAATCCACAGTCAAATAAAATCTAATTAAACTGAAAATCATGCCAGAGTCCACATACAGGAATTCAATTTAGATCTTCCAATTGTATTGAATACATCACATATTATTGTTATTAACATTTACTGCACACCTACTAAGTTCCAGGATTGGCTCTAATTACTTCACATGAATTAGTTATTTAATCTTTATAACAACCCTGAGGTAGCATTCTTATACCTTCATTTTTAGGTAAGAAATTCAAGGCAAAGAGAGATTAAGTTGACAATAATGTTATTAATAATCATACTTCATATTATGTGGTAATAAAATAATTGTAAAATATTTGTACATATTCAAATCACATAAACAAAATGAGTCACTTCTTATTTATTCTAACCAATTAAGCATATTATTAATAGTTTCATTAAAAATTCCAAATCTCAGAACCATGAGGATCTTACAGTATTTATTTTTCAACAGAAATTTGATACTAAGGTTAAAATGAAATAGTTCTTTTCTTTTCTTTTTTTAGTACTTGGAATCAAACTTAGGACCTTGCATTTGCCAGGCAGGTACTGTGCCACAGAGCTATATTTCTAAACCAAAATGAGTTAGTTCTTAAAGCTGATTTTAAATGGTGGAAATACAATAAGCCTAGATGAACTAACAAACAAAAAATTAGCTTTGTCAAAATAAGAAATATCTGTTGAATAACATTAGGGTATTAAGTTTTCTCTCCATATTAATATTAATATGTGCACATTTCCACTTATAACTTATTTTGCTTATTTGTGAATCTATGCATTCTCCTAGTGAATCTATTGTGTTGTCATATTTACATGTTTATCTAATATAAATCTAGTGTTATTTATAATATTGTAAAAGTTTTAAAATGTCCAATATCTTCTGAGTGGACCCAGTCTTACTCCTAATGAACATCTTCTGGGACCAGAGTGTTCTTTACATCCTCTGATCTGTAGCTTCCAGGACCAAGAATTCCCTAATAAACTCTTGTATTTTCAAGCAGCACAAGAGTTTTCTTGATTTTGATCAGCATAAACACTTAGGTGTAGATCCCCACTTGTCCTCCCTGGAGTTATTGTTTGTGCTCTAAAAGGGAAGAATGTTAAAATAGGCCACTGTTCTTAACTTATATTTTAAAGCAGACTCTCTTTGAATGGCTGACAGTTGAAATTCATTAGGATGGCCTTGGTCAAATCACCTCCTTGTCACCATTACTTGATCCTCCTAGTTTATGCAAACCTGATCCTTTACTGCATTTCCTCTTCATCTTATCTACCACAACTCTGTCTATTGGTTCCTGACAGTGAATACTTGTCAGGACCAAAGTCAGTCTGTCCCCTAAGTTATGGTCTCTAACTTTGATAATCTACAGAGTTCTTTTTCTCCCCAGTAAACTGTGCACAGCTAACAACCCTTAGACATTGATTTAAAAAAATGTAAAAATGTGCCTCACAAAGCATGGTGAATTTGGATCATGAGGGCACTTGATTCATCAGTGGATGCATGTATTGATGAGTTCAGTAACTGATCATGTTGTTAGGAGGCAGGCCTCACTCTAGGAGGGTCACTGTGAGTGTGACCTGGAAGAGTGTACATGTGTTCTTGTTCCTGGCTCTTCCCTTCTCTCTAAGCTTCCTGGATGCCATGGAGTGAGAAATTTTCCTCTTCCCAGGCCCTTCCACCACACCATTTTTACCTTGGAGCCAGCCAATCATGGACTAAAGCTGTGAACAAAAATAAATATTTTTCATTTAAGTTGTAGGTATTGGGCATTGTGTCCCAGTGATGGAAAAATGACTAAACCAGACATGCACAGAAAGGGTTCCAATTAAGCCTAGAAACAGATAACTTCTATCCTACTGCAAACATTTGTTATTTACTCATTCCACAGCATGGATAGAACCACTGCTTTATTTCAGGATGCTTTGTTACTGGAATAACATAGAAGACAAGATGTAATTCTGGGCTTCAAGAAGTTCACAGACATAATAGTGGTTGTACTGAAGAGCTGTTCTGTGTCCCGAGTTGCTAATTTCTGCTGGATTCTGTTCATAACCTATTCCAAATGGTCAATCTGAGTACCCTAGTTCTGTTCATAGCCACATAAGCAAAAGCTCTTTTGTTTCATTTGTGGTTATTAAACCAATAATAGGACAGCAAGGACCAAAGAGTACCAGGAAGGAAGCTAAGCCCCCACTTATGAACCAACCAGTCCACAGAATAGGGAGAATCAAGATGGAAGCAATGACCCGGCCTGTGAGTTAGTCTGAGTGCAACCAGGGAGAACCAAGAAGGTAGCTATGCTCTCACTTGTGAACCAGCTGAAGCACAGACCAGGGAGAACCAGGAAGGCAACTAAGCCTTGGCTTGTGAGCCAGCCTAAACCTAGTAGTCTGAGCAACTATTTAGAGGACAATATAGTAACTATTGTAGATTTCTTACTGTCTTATCATCATTTCATTTTATTTTATTATTGTTTTAGTCCCTTTAAAATATATATACATATATATAGATTTATAAGATAAATTTTTTTAAAGAAAAAAATCATATATGAAGCTCCCCCTGAAATTAAATAAACCAATAGCAGTAGCAGTTTGCTGCTTTGCCTGAATTTCAGGACATTAGTCATTACTCATGTGCTTATTAAGACTTCACCAGTGGACATTTCCCTCATTTGTGCTGGAGTCCTTGAATGCAAACCTTGTTCTTGGCCTTCTTATCATTCCTTCTCTTTTCTTTTGATTTATCAACATAGATTGACTTGTACTTTGGAGTCACAGCCAAGGTTCTAGGAATACACTCTTCCTTAGAATCAACCCACACACTGAAGCTGCTTTCCTAAATACCATGCTTTCTGTCTCCCAAACAGCTTCCTTTGATTCCTATACCAACTCATATTTTGTTTTCCATTGCCTATGATCTAGCACTAACACCTATTGCCACCAGAATATAAGAAAATAAACAGGTGGCACAAGCCTATAATCCTAGCACTTGGTAGGCTAAAGTAGTGAGTTTTGAGGCCAGTCTGGGCTACACAGTGAGTTCAAGACCAGCCTGCACTACATAGCAAGATCTTGTCTCAAAGAGAGAGAGAGAGATAGAGAGAGGAGAGAGAGAGAAAGAGAGAGAGAGAGAGAGAAAAGAAAAAGAAAAAGAATAGATAAATGAGCAGTTTTTCAAGGCAAAGTTGTACCTTCAGGATGGAGGGAAGGCAGTAAGGGTGGATTATCTTGCAATATCTCACTGCTCCAAAACTAGGGTAAAAACATATGATAGGGTCAGATTTAGATGTCAAAAATGCAGATGTCATTAATATTTGATTTTTTTCTGCTATGGAGCAATAGTGCTTATTAGGCAATCTCAGACATTATAATGGAGGCATGTAAATTATATGAAATCTGAATATAGCCCAAAGGAAATATTATGATGAGAGTCAGGTAACCAGCTGAATACTTTCTTTAAATGTTTAAACTTGGGGCTGTGGAGTTAGCTCAGTGGCATAAATGCCTACCTGGCCCCCCAAAAAGTCTGAATTTGGAAAACTGTACCTTTCCTTACCTCAGACAATTACAAATAGATTTCATGAGGAACAATTCTATTGCCTGTCCTCCCAAACAAGTAGCTGTTTAACATATTTTTAAAATTTTTATTTAAAGAGAAAAAAAGTAAAACAGAAAAAAGGGTAGAAACAATACAGAATTTAAAAAAAACACAGTAAGAAATCACTAGTTGATAAATTACATACTGTCTTCTTAGACATAGGTGTTCAAGTTACAAAATGAAAGCATACAAAGTAAACATTCAAACAGTGAGGCTGCAAACAGTTCTGTTCAGTGATCTAACAAAAACTTAGCAACATGTTTATTAATTTTACACACTTAAATATATATGCAGTAATATCCTTTAGAGCATTTCTATTCCTCCTTTTGCTTTTTAAGTCCATTATCTGTTTAGTTATATCATGTTTCAGCTTGCTCAGTACCTTACTGATCTGGTTTATTGTTATTTACTTTTAAAAATTTATTTATTTATTTATTTATTTTGAAGGTAGTAAAATACAGCAGGACAAGGTGGAACAAAGCCAATTGAGACAGTGTAGTGGATTGGTACAGAACTTCAAAGCAGGTTACCGGGATAACAGTGATAGGCACAACAGTATATCTCTTTTGCTTCACAACAGTCGTTCTTTCAATCAGGTACAGCAAAATGGAAGGAAATATCGAACTTATAAAAATAGAGTATTGAATAGAGCAATACCATTAATCAGAACAGAGCAAAACAGTGAGAAAAATATTTGCCTTCAAAGAGATGGTAGAAGAAAATCCCCCTTATTTGCTATATTGCATATAGTCAACCTCCCTAGAGATGCTCAGATCTCTGGCTCCCACTTGCTAATGGGGAGTGGGGGAGGGAGATGGATGTTTGATTCTTAGCCTGTGTGCAGGTAGGCTCACAGCTGCTTACCAGAGTGGTGAGCTGGCTGTTTGTTTTCCCAGAGCTCCAAGTTCCAACATGGCACAGATCTCAGGAAACCTTGATGGTTCTCACCCTGGAGTGGCCTTGGCCTGCAGGCCACAGGCACTTACCAGAGTGGTGAGTTGGCTGCTTGTTTTCCCAGTGCCCCAAGTTCCAACATGGTGCAGATCTCAGGAAACAGTGATGGTTCTCGCCCTGGAGGGGCCTTGGGCTGCAGGCCACAGCCATTTACCAGAGTGGCAAACTGGCTGATCATTTTCCCAGTGCCCCAAGTTCCAGCATGGTGTGGATCTCAGGAAACACTGATGGTTCAACATATTTTTAATTAATGTAAAAATCAACCTGTGTTTTCAAAAGATTGCATATTATGAGTAGTTCCCAGCTCACAAATGGGTTTTGTAAGATATATGCAAATTCAAAAGAATCATAGATCTAACTGTACTCTAAAATTGTACAAGTTATGAAAGAATAGGAATAAATATTCAGAAACTTGAGTTAGGACAATGGTTTCTTAGGTATAGCACCTAAAACACATACAAGCACATTTTTAGATTTGATAAAATTAAAATATTTTGTGTTTCAAAGAATAGCATCATGAAAACCATAAAATGGAAGAAAATATTTGCAAATACATATTTGATAAAGGTCTTGTATCTAGAATATATAAAGAATTCTTACATTTATACAATACATGCTCACAGAATCTTATTTTAAGATGGTATGTCTCCTAGGAAGATATACAAATGATCGATAAGCACATGAAAAGATGCTAACATCCTTAGCCATTAAAGAAATATAAAACAAAATACAGTGATATACCACTTCACATCTACTGTGATAGCTGTAATACAGAGCCTGCCAAAAATTGTGTACACACTTCAGCAATTCACCAAACTAATAAATGAGTAGAAGCTAATGGCCACCATGTTGAACATCTCTTATAATTGTAGAGGTCAAAACTAACTTGTATTAATTTTATGATCTCAATAAATTTAGTATCAATATATTTTATACAAGTTTTTTTGCCTAATATATACTTTTTGGTGAACTCTGTATAAAAGAGATAAAAAGAGTTTATAAGAAATAGAGAAATTGAACTCTTATGAATGAAATCCCATTCTTAGTTTTATCCCCAAGAGGAATAAAAGCATGTATCCAATCAAAAATTTGTACAGAAAAAAAAATTTGTATGAACATTTTAATAGCAACATTATTCATAGTAACCCAAAAGTGGAAAAAATTCCAAGTTCCACCAAATACAGAATAGATAAACAAAATTTGGTGCATACACACAGTGGAATAGTATCAGGCAAAAAAAGAATAGAAGTGCTGATATATACTGTAACATGGATGAATTTTTTTATTTTAAAGGGAAAAACACAAAAACAGTGATAGAGAATTTCATAACAACATAATGGGAAATTAATGGTTAATATATAGAGTATTGTTATCATCAAAGCAGTTGCTCAGATCACAAGATATAGGCATGCAAAATTTATCAGACAATATAAGCACAAATTGTTCTTCTCAATGAACTAAATTAAATTAGTAGTATAATTATATTGGCATATATATTTTTCCCTTCCTTCTTTTCTCCTTTCCCTCATCCCAGTTGTTCTTTTGTTTTGAGAAATTTCTTTTCATTTTATGAAATCTATTGTTGATTTTGGAACTTATTTACTCTTTCAGTTTCTTTCACTAGGGAGAAAATATGATTTTTATACATGTGAGTCTGATTTATTTCACTTTAAAAGTATGGTATCTAGTTGCATCCATTTACTTATAAAAGTCTTGTGGTTTTTGTTCTTTATAGCTGAGTAGTATCCCATTGTATAAAAATACCACATCTTTTTTTATCCATTCTTCAGTTGATAGGCATTTGGATTGTTTCCAAGACAAATTGTGCTGCTATAAACATGGGTGCAGACATATCACTGTGGTAAGATGTTTTTATTTCTTCTGGGAAAATACCCAGAAAGGGAATAACTGGGTAGAATGGGACCTCCAATCCAAGGTTTTTTTGCAGAATCTCCACACTGATTTCCACACTTTCACCAACAGGGGAAAAGAGTTCCTTCCCCCCCACAGCTCTACCTGCATTTGTTATTGGTTGATTTCTTGATGATAGACATTTTTTCTGGAGTGAGGTGGAATCTCAGTGTTTTTAATTTGCATTTCTTCAATGACCAGTTATGTTGAACATATTTTCATACTTTTCTTTGCTATTTGTATATCTTAATCTGACAAGTTTGTCTTCATAATGGTTGCTCATTTTTAGATTGGGTTTTTGAGTATGGGGGCCTGATTTTTTTCACTACTTTACATGTTCTAGATACAAGTCCTTTGTTTGAGGGGGGGTTGACTGAAATTTTTTCCCATTCTATGGGTTTTCTTTTCACTCCATTGGTGATTATCTTTGATGTGTAAAAACTTTATAATAAGATGAGATCCCAATTGTTGATTCTTTGAAGTACTTCCCATGCAGTTTGCATTTGTTCATGAACTCTCTGCCTACCCCTATGTCATCCATGTTTCTACCTAATTTCTCTTCCAGTAGTTAGTGTTTCTGTTTTTATATGTGATCTTTGATCCATTTTGACTTTAGTGTATGGTGAAAGATGTGGGTCAAGTTTTAGTCTTTGGCATATAGAGAGCCAATTTTTTCTGCACCACTTATTAAAGAGGCCATCTTTCTTTCAGTGAACATGTTTGGCTCATTTGTCAAAGATAAAGTGGCTGAATTTATTTGTAGTATCTTCTAATGTTTCTTACTGAGCTCCAGGTGTCTTTTTTTCCTGGTACCATGCTGATTTTATGACAGTAGCTTTAAAGTATAATTTGAAGTCAGGGATTGTGATATCTCCTGCTTTGCCTTTGTTGCCCAGGATTGCTTTTGCTATTCTAGGTCTCTTCTATTTCCAGATGAATTTTAGGAATATTTTTTATGGATCTATGAAGTATGCTAAAAGTATTTAGGTAGGGATTGCATTAGGTATGTTTTACAATTTTGGTAGTATGGCAATTATCACAATATTAAGTCTTCCTGTCCATGAGCAAGGAATGTCTTTTCATTTTCTGATATCCTCTTCAATCTCTTTGCTTAGAGTACTGTAATTTTCAACATATAAATCTTTTACTTCCTCTGTTAGATTGATTCTTAAGTATTTCATTTTTTTAATGCTATTGTTAAGTGTGTATTTTCCTTAATTTCTCTCTTGGTGAGTTTGTGGTTTGTGTACAGGAATGCTATTGATTTTGGAGTGTTGACTTTGTATCCAGCTATGCTACTGAATTTGGTTATTAAATATGGAAGTATTCTAGTGGATTATTTGGAGTTTTGTATGTAGAGTATCATGTCATATGTGGATAGAGATAATTTATCTTCATTCCTTTCTATCATTATGCCTTTTATTTCTCTCTCTTATCTAATTGCTCTGGCTAATGTTTACAGAATTATATTCAATAGGAGTGATGATAGTGTACATCCTTATCTTGTTCCTGATTTTATTTATTTATGTAATTATTTATTATTTTAAAGAGAATAAAGCCAAGCAAAATAAAACAGAACAAAACCAATCAAAACAAACCAGTGTAAGTGACACAGGGCTTCAAAACAATAGGAAATCAAGGATGGTTACCATAATGCCTCTTGTTGTCTTCAAAATAGCTGCAGATACCTTCAGACACAGTAAAGTCAAACAAAACGGAAAATAATAGAGCCAATAAAAAAAAAACAATGACTGCAATAAAGGACCTCAAAACAAGATAATAGTAAATCCAAAATAGCTACCATAATATATCTTGTTATCTTTGAAATAGCTGCTCATACCTTCAGATATAACAAAACAAAACAGAATAAAATTCAACCCAACAAAATAATGAAAATGATACAGGACTTCAATACAAAACAATGGAGAATTAACAGTGGCTACCAACTTTAGAAGAATACCCCCAATAGATGCTACATTGAGTATTGTTATCTTCTGAATAGATGATCAGACTACCAGCTTTAGACCTGCAAAGTAAGTGAAACACTAAACACTACAAGCATTAACTTGTATTTTACCTCAATAACTATCATTGCAGCCTGTGGTTCTCCAGATCAGCTGGTCACTTATAGCACAGGGGTCAAGGGGTTGGCTTTTCTTGTTTCCCAGCCTGTGTGCCAAAAGGGGTGAGCATCTGGCTCTCCCCACAGTGGCCAGCACATGGTGCTGATTTGCAGGGAGGGCTTGCTTCTTGGTGGCATCTTGTTCTCTTCCGTACAGTCCATAAATGGCACTGACTCACAGGAAAAGGTTGGCATCTGGCTGACCCCAAGTGGCCCATGCATGGTGCTGATTCACAAAGTGAGCTTGCTTCTTGGTGACTTTTTGTTCTCATCCCCCAGGGTCCATGAATGGTGCTGACTTATGGGAAGAGGCTGGCATCTGGCTCTCCCCACTGTGGCCTGCACATGGCACCTTGTTCCTGATTTTAAAGTGAAGGGTTTCAGTTTTTGACCATTTAGTATGGTGTTGGGTGTTGGTTTGTCATAGATGGTATTTATCAGATTGAGATAAAGACCATCTGTTCTGATTTTCATTCATGAAAGGGGTTTTCATCATGAATGGATGTTGAACTTTTTCTAAAGCTTTTTCTGTATCTATTGAGATGATAATGTGATTTTGTCTTTAGCTTTGTTGGCTTTGTTTAGCTTTGTTGATTTTCATTCATGAAAGGGGTTTTCATCATGAATGAATGTTGAATTTTTTCAAAAGCTTTTTCTGCATCTGTTGAGATGATAATGTGATTTTTGTCTTTAGCTTTATTGATATGATGCATTATGTTTTTTAATTTGTGTATGTTGAACCATTCCTGCATTCCTGGGATGAATCATAGTTGGTCATCTTCTTGATGATTTGCTGCATTCTATTTACTTATATTTGATTGAGAATTTTTGCATCTATTCTAATTAGGGAGATTGGTCTGTAGTTTTTGTTTTTGTTGGGTATTTCTCTGGTTTTAGTATCAGGGTAATACTTTGCTCCAAGAATGAGTGAAGGAAAATAGCTTCCCTTTCTATTTCATTAAAGAGTTTGACAGGTACTGGCATTAAATCTTCTCTAAATTTATTGTAGACTTGAGTCATGAATCCATCAGGACCTGGGCTTTTCTTTCTTGGTAAGTTTTTAATTATGTTTTCCATTTCATTAACTTATATTGTATTATTTAGAATTTTTGTATCTTCTTGATTCAGCTTTGGTAATTCATACATTTCTAGAAATCTGTCCATTTTTCTGTTTTCCATCTAATGCAAGTAAAAATTTTCATAATAGGTATTGATGATTTTCTGAATTTCCACAAGGTCTTTAGTGATTTCACCATTTTCATTCCTTATTGCATGGATTTGAGTTTTTCTTTCCTTTTTTTTTTTTTGGTAAACTTGGATGGGGCTTATCAATTTTATTTATTCTTTCAAAGAACCAGAACTTCAATTTACTAATCCTTTGTATTGTTTTCTGAGTCTCCATTGCTTTGATGTTTAGAATTTCCTCCCTCATGTAAGCTTTGAGCTTGTCTTGCTCTGCTTTTTATACAAGTTTGAGGTGCAACATTCAGTTTTTATTTGTGCTCATCCTATTTTCCTGATGTGAGAATTATTGAGTGTAAGTTTCCCTCTTACTGCTGCTTTCATTGCATTACACAGGTTCTCATAAGTTGTATTTGCATTTTTGTTTGATTGTAGTTATCATTTTATTTAATTTAATCTGTGGCTCATTGGTTGTTTGGGATGGTGTTATTTAATTTTTATGTGTTTATGCAGTTTTTAAATTTCTTTTGTCATTAATTTCCAATTTCATTGCACTACAGGCAGATAATGGGAAAATGTCAATTCTTTTGCAATTACCTCAGCATGTTCTCTGGTTTAGTATATGGTCTATTTTAGAGAATGTCCTGTGTGCAGCTGGAAAAAAATGTATATCCTGATGTCATTGGGTGAAACACTCTGTAAATGTCTATTGAGTCTTTTTTTTCACAGATTTGCTTCAGTTCTCTTCTTTCTTTGCTGATTTTTTTCAAGTTGATCTATCTTTTTATGACAATGGGGTTTTAAGCTCCTCTGTTACAGATGTGTTATTGCTAATGTGTTTTTTCATGTCTATTAATATTTGTCTTGTATAGTTGGGTGCACTCATATTTGGTGCATATATATTTGTGATTGTTATCTCTTCCTCTCGAATTTTACCCCTAACAAGTATATAGTGACCTTCTTTATCTCTTTTGATCATTCTTTGTTTGAAATTCACATTTTATGCAAATAGAATATCTACCCCTCTTTTTTTCTGGGTTCCTGTTGAATGGAGTATAAAAAGGGGCTAGACACTCAAACAGTGACAGTACAAACTCTTCTGTTCAATGATCTGACAAATGCTCAGTAATAAGGTCATCTATTTACACACTATACATACCATTATATCTTTTAGAGCACTTTCTTAACCTTTCACTTTTACAATCTTATATCTAATATACATTTATATCTATTATACTTTTATATCTATTATACATTTTGGATACTATTATTCTGTCTGTTCATATTATTTTTTACACTAGAGAGACAATGTGATATTTACTAATGTGAGTCTTGTTTATTTCACTGAGGATATTCTCAAGTTGCTTCCATTTACCAATAAAAAGATCATCCTTTTTTACAGCTGAGTACTATTCCATTGTATAAAAATACCACATTTTTTCATCTACTCTGTGCGTGATGAGCATTTTGGTTGTTTCCAAGATGTAGCTATCACAAATTGTGCTGTTATAAACATGGGTGTGCATATATCACTGTGACATGACCTTTTCAGTCTATAGTTCTCCTAGTGGTTTCTTTCTGCTGTTGTTCTGGAGATTGTGGTAATTTTTATCTCTATCTATCATGTCTTTGAGCACTCTTTCTAAAGTTGGTTTGGTGGACATGAATTTCTTCAGTTCTTCTTTGTCATGGAAGTATCTTGTTTCTCCATTAAATTTGAAAGACAGTTTTTCTGGGTACATCAGTCTGGGTTGAAAGTTGTTTTCTTTTAGGGCTTGAAATACTTCACTCCAAGCTCATCTTAACCTGAAGGTCTTGCTGAGAGTTCTGCTGTGATTCTAATAGGCTTTCCTTGATAGGTGAGTTGTGTCTTTTCTCTAACAGCTTTTACTATTCTGTTTTTATGCTCTATGTCTGAAATCTTAATTATTATATGTCTTGGTGTAGATTTATGTTGGTTATGACTGGCAATCTATATGCCTCACTTATTTGTATATCAGATTTTTTCCCCATGGTGGGAAATTTTCTGCCATTACTTCTGTGAACAGCTAAGTTATGTCCTTTGCATGGTCTCCTGCCTCCTCACTGATGCCTATAAATCTTACATTGTTTCTCCTGGCATAATCTTGAAGCTGCTAGATTGTCATTTCATGCTGCTTTGTTGTTTTTATAATTTCTACCCTTTCATGATTGCTATCTGCGATCCTGTCCTCAAAGTCTGAAATTCTATCCTCAGCTTCATTTAAACAGTTTTGCCAGCTTTCAATATAATTTTTTGTTTCTTGTATATCTCTTTGGATTTGTTTCATGGATTCTGCTTGTTTTCTGCATTGTTCATTCAAACTTCCAATCAATTTTCCCATGCTCCTGTAGTTTTTTAATCTATTTCTTCTCTAGCTATGTTGAGCAACTGATTTACTAAGGTTGCTATTTCTGTCTTTACATAAGGCATTATTTATAATTTGAGTTCCTCTATAGACTTGTGGATTTGTTTCCTTACTTCATTTGCTATCTTTTCAGAGATCTCTGGTGAATGACTTTTAAAGTCCTCTATTTCATTGTTGCCTATACTTGATCCTGATGAACTAGCTGTTTGAGATTGCATTTTGCCTTTTCATTTAGTCATTTTCACCTTTTTTGGTAAATATCTGTTCTTTCTATTCTAATAGTCACAATTATCCATAGTGTGAGTTTTAGGGTCATACTGTGTGGTTGATGTTTGTCAAATTGCTGGGTACCACAATGAAGAGGAGATCCAGTCACCTGGCTTCCTCTTACAGACCTGTTGGGTGAGCCCTATATTCTTCCTGGGCTAACTATCCTAAAAGTATTGATGTAGAGCAACTCTTAGTTCCTGTTATTGTTATATCTTCAGGTTGTTGCAGGTCACCAGATCACCCTGGCTATAGCGTTTGTGTCAGCTAAGGCCCTACTGTGTCCCTGGGGTCTCATATGCTCTTTTAATTTTCTCTAAGTTGGGGGTGCATTATTGGTGCACTTCTCAACCTGTCTGATGTTCTCTGTGTGAAGGAAGGAATTACCCACTCTCTTGCCAGGTTTGCCAAGATCTTACAGTTGGAGGGAGTTTCATTTTTGCTACTATTTACTTATTGCAGATTCCTGTTTTAAGGGCAAACTTACCACACTGACTGGAGCCTGCTGAGGTCTTCTGTTTGGGTGAGGGGTGTCTGAGTCTCTTGTCCAGCCAGCACAGTAATCCACTGTAGTCCAAGGTTCCAATGTTCCTAGTGTAAGGGTGGGCTCAGTGGCAGCGTGCTGGGCAGTTTAGGCCTGGGGTAGGCTTCCATGATGTTCCCTGTGGAAGGGTGGTCCCAGTGGCAGCAGTGCTGGGCAGTTTAGGCCAGGGGGTGGGCTTCTATGATGTTCCCAGTGGAAGCTCAATATGGATGAATTTTAAAAGTGTTACGCAAAGTGAAAGAAGCAAGACATAAAAGCCATTTATTATGTAATTTCACTAACACAAAAGTCCTGAATAAGCAAATTCATAGACATAAAGTGGATGAGTAATTGCCTGGGGCTGAAGTGGAAATGGGGACTGATTGTAAATGGGATCTGGAGATCTTGTTGAGGTGATGAAAATGCTGGTAAAATTAGATTCTGGTAATGTTGTACAGCTCTGCATAGCCACTCAAAATCTTTGAATTATATTATCTTAAAGTGTAATTTTATAATACAAGTTATCACAATAAAGCTGTTTAAAAGTTACACCCAATAATATGAGTTCTACTAAAATTTCATGTTGACTAACATTTCCTCCAAAAATGGTACCCTTTTATTTTGGGTTTCTTTTGAGACAGGGTTTCACTTTGTAGTTTAGGCCTTAAACTCATTGTGTAGCCTGACTGGCTTTGATACAACAGTGATCCTCCTGCCTCAGTCCACTGAGTGCTGGGATTACAGGTGTGGACCAGGAGGCCTGAATTAACAAACAAAAAAAAACCCAACGTTTCAAAATACAAATTTGACATTATCTTTTTTAAAAAGTATGCTAACCTAGAGATACAGCTTCATAGTACCTGAAACAAAAATTGGCAGGCTAAAAGGAAATGATAGACAAACTCATAATTTTGGTTGAATATTTGAACAACTCAATCAACCAGCTCTTTCTAACTGCTGTTTTTGAACACCACCCAACAATATCAAATATTCATTTTGAGTGCTTGTAAAACTCTTGAAATCTTTCAATGGTTCAAAAAATACAAAAGACAAATAATTAGGGGGAAGAGAAAAGAAGGAGAAAGAAATTGAGAATGAGAAGATGGAGAGAATAACAATAAGAATAAGGAGAAGAAATAAAGAAAAAGAGGAGGAGGAATAAAAATATTTTCAAACAATAAAGCTTCAGCTTCATTGGCCTGTTTTCTGTCACTGATTTTTACCAAAGTAGACCACATATTGAATCATAAAATGAATCTCAATAAATTTAAGCAATTCTGGACAGCAAGGGCAAAGCAAGAGGCATCATATCTTAGATTTCAAGTTATATTACAAAGCAACGGTGATAAGAACAGGATGGTACTGGAACAAAAGCAGACATATTGATCAATGATACAGAATTGCAGACATGAAAACAATCCAAGGCACATTAAGCTATCTGATTTTCAACAAAGGGGCCACATGCATATGTTGCAGAAAAGATAGCTTCTTTAACAAATGGTGCAGGGAAAACTGCTTATCCATATGCAGAAGAATGAATCTAGACCCATATCTCTCACTTGCTACTAAAATTAAGTCTAGATATTTAAACAGAAACACTGAACTTCCTGGAAGATAAAATAAGTAAAACTCTTGAAGACATAGACAAGATCTTTCCAAAAAGAATACCAGTTGCACAAGATACAACACAAGCAAGGTTATATTAAATTAAAAATCTTCTTCACAGCAAAGGAATCAACTAATGTAGTGAAGAGTCAATCTATAAATTGGGAAAATTTTTTTCTGGATATTTCTCAGGTGGAGGACTAATATTCAGGTTATAAAAAGAACTCAAAGTGGGTTTGGTAGCACAACCTGTGATCCTAGTACTGGGAGGCTGAATCAGAAGGCATGAATTTGAGGTCAGGTGGGGCTATCTAGTGAGTGAACTAGAAAACAAGACATTCTTCAAACAACAATCCAAAAAACAAATATAAAAAGAAATGTAAAAAATTAGATTCCCCCTTCTCAAATAACCAATCAAAACATGGACAACTGAAATGAACAGACATGTATCAAAAGAAGAAATACAAATGGCCAATGAGTACATGAAAAGGTGTCTGGCACTTTTGGCCATTAATGAAGTTCAAATAGAATGGCTTATCATTATGGTCTCCAAAAAAACAGATGCTGACAAGATTGTCAGGGAAAGGAAACACTTCTCCATGGTTGGTAGGAATGTAAGCTCATATAATCACTACGAAAATCGGTATGGAAACTCCTCAAAAAAATAAAAATAGAAATTCCATTGGATCTAATTTCTAAGTATCTACTCAAAAGTTAAAGACATCATATTATAGAGGCATACCCATTTTACAGCATCACAACTCATAATAGCTATATCTTGGAAGCAGCCTACATGCCTATCATCAGAAGAATAAAGAAAATGTGGTATCTATATACAATGAAGTACTACTCTGCTATAAATAGAATAAAGTTAAGTCTTTTTTAGAAAAGTGGATACACTTTGAGATCACAATATTAACTGACTAAATCAGACATGTTTAAAGATTGAATAATTTCTTTTTACATGAGTAACCATAATATAAATAAAGAGCAAAAGAAAAGATAGATAAGAGGAACCAGGAAGATAGGTCTTTCTCAAATGAGAAGATCTTGAGATAAAGAGAAGGGAGGTAGAGAGAAGGGAGATGAAGGAGATGAAAAAAAATTAACATGTGTCATGTACATGTACCAACTCCCCAGAAGGAATGAAATCATTATGTACTGCAAACATGTATTAATAGAAAAATAAAAATCAGAAAAGAAACAACCCAGGAAAGAATTCCACATTTTAGCTGAGGGATCATAAAAAAATTTAAATTAAGGGGCTGGGAATTTAGCTAAGCAGCATAAGCACCTGCCTTGCAAGCACTCAGCCTTAAGTTTGATCCCCCATACTGACAAAAAAACCTAAAAATTTAATTTAATTCTAATTCTCATCATAAACATTGGAAGCCAGAACACAATGGAAGGGTATTTGAAAATGCTGAATTTTCTATCTAGAATTTTATGTCCAATGAAAGCATTCTTCTTGCACAAAGGTGAAATAAATACAATTTTGGTAACCTGCATGGTGATGCACACTTGTAATCCCAGCCCTCTTGAGAGCCTGAGTCAGAAGTATTGCACATTTGAGCTACAACTGAGCAAATTAGTGAATTAGTGAGATTCTGTCTCAAAAAAAAAAAAGTGGATGAGCTGGTGATAAACCTCAGTGTGAAGGCCTTGGATTCAATTCTCTGTCAAGAAAAGAAAAGGCTTCTTTGGACATTAAAAACTATTATTTGGACATTAAAAACACAGAGATATATTACTAGAAGAGTGAGCTGAATTATGAGAAATGCTGGAAAGAAGAGCTCTTCATGCTGAAGGGAAATGATATTAAGTGAAATCTGAATCAAGAAATAACATTCATAAACATGGTAAATATCAAACTCATGTGGCAGGAAGGGCAAGGGAAGTTCCAGCTTGCTGGCTTTAGCTCAGGGGAGTTTGGGACTTCACTCCTGGTGCTGGGGTGCCTGCTCAGCCTTTTGGGGTAGACTAGAAGATACAACAACTACAAACACACTCAACCACCTTATCTTTGATAAAGGGGCCAAACATGTTCACTGGAAGAATGATAATCTCTTTAATAAATGGTGCTGGAAAACTGGCTCTCCATATGCTGAAAACTAAAACTAGACCCATGCCTATCACCATGTACTAAACTAAAATCTAAATGGATCAAAGATCTAAATATTAAAACAGAAACACTAAATCTCTTGGAAGACAAAGTAGGTAAAAGTCTTGAAGACATAGGAGTAGGTAGAGAATTCATGAACAAGAACCAAACTGCATGGGAAATACCCAAATCAATAACTGGGATCATGTCTTATTAAAGAGTTTCTGCATGTGAAAGAAACCTTTTTTCAGCATAATGAAAAGAAAACCCACAAATTGGGAAAAAATCTTAGTGAACTGTCCCTCAGACAAAGGACTTCTGTCTAGAACTTGTAAAGAATTAAAAAAATTCGACGCCCGAAATTCAAAGAGCCAATCCAAAAATGGGCATCCGAGATGAACACACATTTCTCATATGAAGAAATACGAATGGCAAATAAATACATGAAACAATGTTCATCATCATTGGTCATTAGAGAAATGCAAATTCAAACCACACTGAGATTCCATCTCACTCCAGAAAGAATAGTCAAGATCAAGAAAACTACCAACAACAAATGCTGCAGAGGCTGTGGGGAAAAGGGAAGTCTTCTGCACTGTTGGTGGGAGTGTAGACTGGGGCAACCACTGTGGAGGTCAATGTGGAGATTCCTCAAAAAGCTGGGGTTGGAGGTTCCATTTGACCCAACTATTCCACTCTTAGGCATACTCCCAGAAGATCTGAAAACATCTTACCACAGTGATATATGTGCACCCATGTTTATAGCGGCACAATTTGTAATAGCCAGATCTTGGAAACAACCTAAGTGCCCATCAACCAAGGAATGGATAAAAAAATTGTGCTACTTTTATATAATGAAGTACTACTCAGCTATAAAGAATGATCACATTGAGGTATTTATAAATAAATGGATGCAACTTGAATCTATACTCATAAGTGAAATAAATCAAACTCACATGTATAAATACCGCACAGTCTCCCTAGTATAAGAAAAGGTAAGAGTACACAAGATTCTATGGTAATCATGGATCCCCATTATATTGCTTTGAAGACTTATAATGTTTTCATTTATTTTTTGGAATGGTTTTATTCTGTTTTATTTGACCTTATGTGTGATAGTATGAACATCTACTTTGGAGAAAACAAGACATTATGGCAGCCATTACTGATTTAATATCATCTTGCTTTGAAGTCTACCATGCTTTTGTTCTTCTATTACCATTGGTTCTATCATGTTCTATCTTACTGGATTTTAATATGTGTAGTAATATAAACAAATTTTTTATGGAAAATGAGATTATAGTAGCCATTGTTCATTTTATGTTATTTGGTTCAGAATGCCTTGCAATAGTTTTGTTCTCTTGAATGTTTTTATTCTATTTTGTTATGTTTGATATTATTGTTTGTGAAGCTATGCTCAACTATTTCAAAGAAAGAGATATTATGGTAGCTACTATTGATATCCAATTGTCTTGTTGTGAAGTGCTGTTTTGCTTCTATTGTTCTGTTGTGATCTGTGTTATTCTGTCCTCTTTTGTTTTATTCTTTGTAAAATAAAAATTTTTAAAAATATGGTAAATATCTGAATAAATATAAAATTTACATACTAACTGATTTCACAAATTAAGTCCTTTTTCAATTTTGCTGAAAACTAAGAACTGGCTGCTATTTAATTTCCTAAAGAATTTCAAAGTCAATGAACTAATGAATATTGTAGAAATATGTCTAATTGTTACTTTTATTGGGTTGTTAAGAGATTTCTATACCTTGAGAGAAATGCACTATAGTAATATTTGAAAAGGCAAGGGAAGGAATTTTATATTGGGTCTATGCAGCATTCAGGAAGAAAAACAAGATACCAATAGTACTGCAAATAAAGAAAAATAAATTAAAGAGAATTTAATTTTACAAAGTTTGTAAACAATGAAGCAGCATGAGTGAAGGGAAACAGATATTGGAAAGCAAGAGACTGAGGTCTTTCTTGGAGCTCATTAGATGCCGTGCTTGTCTGCAGCTAATGCCACATGGAACTGATGCTGTCATTGGCTTAAAATATTCTTACTTCCTTCTACTTTCTAACTTGTCATCTGTGATTGCAAAGGCTGAACCTTACCCAGAACTCTTGTAGTAGGGAAATCTTGCATCCTCAAGGATTCAGAGGAGTGCAGAGAATGATGAGGATGGTGGAGAACACCAGCTCAGGTATCTGCTATAATGCACCCCTTTGGTTAATCAGCATCCATGCACCTCCCTAAACTCCAGTTTAAACTTCTAAATGGGAATAGTACAATGTTTCTGCACATGATAAAACAGTTTCCTTCACACAAAAATACACCCTCTTCAAAATGATGAGTTTCAAGATTCACGGTTTTATATTTCTCCAGATGACCTCATAATTTTTTCTAATTTAACCACAATTCCACCTAGATATCCTGTAACTGAGAGGGCTAAATAATGAAATTAATCTCTCAACAACACCTTATAAAGAATAACAAGAAAAAGGCTCTGAACAACATATCTGTTTGGCACTGACATTTGACAGGATGTCTCAAACATAGAGCCACTTTAATGGAAGTCTAGACTTACCATGGTGCCTTCTCTTTTTCTGGTATTCACTCAAAACTAGCAGCTTTCAATCACTCAGCAAATGAAACAGGATGATGACCAGATGCAAAAATACATTGTTTCCAAATCTGAAGAGGACCCCTAGGCATTATGCTTCTTTTTTTCTTTTCTGCTGCAAAGTAGAGGCCAATCGAAGAATTTATAATTCTGCTTAGACTTTCTGAAATGCCATTGGACCCCTAGAAAATTCACTGACATAAAAGGCCTCCAATTTTTTGTTGGATTAATTTTCTACTCTCTGACATGCAAATACCTTACCAAAAGACTAGGTGGTACTTTCTTGTTCACTTAGTCCAATCAACCTACTATCACCAATGTAATAGGTCAATGTGATAATTCTTGGAAGAGGTATGTGATAAAAGTCCCTGAGAAGTGGATTATAATACAGGACCAGAGGTTTGGTATGTGACTGAGGTAGGTCAGTGAAGGGAGATTTTTGATCCAGAAACTAAAAGCAGACTACTTCTTTATTAACAAGAGGGAAGATAAAACCTTATGCCAGATTAATAGTTGAATATAAAGGGCCAGGGATTGTATTAATTTGTTCAAGCAATGAAACATCTGTTACAGCAGTTAAGTTTTTAAACCACATTTTATGTACTTTATTTAAGGAAATTATTATTTCTTGGTTTGTACACTTGTTTTTTCAAAGTTTGCCCCATTTATTTATTTATTTTAAAAAATTTTTATTAGTACATGTTTTCAATACACAGTGACATTCATCATGGAGCATTAGTAACATACATAACAGATCATAATTTATTTTTATTCCCCTTCCCCTCCCCTCCTTTCCTTTATCTCAAGGTCTCCTTCCCATTTGCAAAAGATCTATAGCCCTGTTTACTAATACCTATGTTTTTACTCTTTACTTATAAGTTGGATTTCTCATACAAGATAAACCATGTAACATTTAAGCTTGTGTTTTATTTATTTCACCTAATAATATGATCCCAAGGTATATCTATTTTCCTACAATCCAGTCATTGTCTAAGGTCCATCTGTCTCCCACACAAGCTGAATAGACAAGTTTAATGGAGATGTATTAGGAATCACCACTGCTGCATCCTCAAGTTCTTGTCTCTGAAATTGCTCCAGGAATGCAGTAGTGCTTTTGGTTTACTCTTTGCCTAAGCAGAGGATGTTTTAGTGCCTTTCAGTTGGCTTTTTCCATCATAATAAATCTCATTACAAAGGCCAAGGGACTAACTTAAGAATTCTACTAGCAGGTGAGTATGACTATCCAACTATGCATTTTAGAACTGGAGAAATTACTACAGGGAATATTAAGGGGCCCAGTGGGCACTGTAAGATGCACTTGAGCCAAAATGCCATTCATCACTTGACCTCTTTTCTGACTGGTGGGCTACAGTGATATTTGGGATCTCCTGGAATTAGTCTCCAGTAGACCTCCAAAAGTCCAACTCTTTCTCTCCAATGCAATTACCTTGGTAAAAGATCAAAGATAGAGGGCGAGAACCATTGGTATTTCCTGAGCTCTGCACCATGTTGGAACTTGGGGTGCTGGGAAAACAAGCAGCCAGCTTGCTGCTCTGGTAAGTAGCTCCATGCCATGTTGGAACTTGGGGTGCTGGGAAAACAAGCAGCCAGCTCACTGCTCTTGTAAGCATCTGTGAGCCTACTGGCACGCGGGCTAAGAATCAAACACACACACACACACACACCTGTTAGCAAGTGGGAGCCAGAGGTCTGAGTATCTCTTGGGAGGATGAACGTATGATGTGTGACAAGTAGGGGGGATTTCCTTCTACCATCTCTTTGAAGGCAAATATTTTTATCACTGTTTTGCTCAGTTCTGATTAATGGTACTGCTCTATTCAATATTCTGTTTTTATAAGTTTGGTATTTCCTTCCATTTTGCTCTACTTGATTGAAATAACAACTATTGTGAAGATAATGGGATATACTATTGTGCCTATTGCTGTTGCCCTGGTGATCTGCTGTGAGGTTCTGTGCCAGTTTCACTGCACTGTCTCACTTGGCTTTGTTCTGTCTTGTTCTGCTGTATTTTGCTACCTTCAAAAAAAAGATAACAAAGTAACAAAATACCTCCAGAAAACTCCCAACTCCACCAAAACTGATCCATGGGGCATGGATTTGAGGAGAAACTCAAAAACAAAGCAACAGAATTATATAAGGTAATTAAAAAGTAAATGACAACAACAAAACAGATCAGTAAGGTACTGATCAAGCTGAAACATGATATAACAAAACAGATAATGGACTTAAAAAGCAAAAGAAGGAAAAGAAAGTGCTCTAAAGGATATAACTGCATGTATGTTTAAGTGTGTAGGATTGATAACCATGCTGCTGTTTTTATTGGATCATTGAACAGAACTGTTTGCACCTCACTGTTTGAATGTCCACTTTGTATGCTTTAATTTTGTAACTTGAACAACTATGTCTAAGAAGACAATATGTAATTTATCAACTAGTGATTTTTTACTGTTTTTTTTCTGAAATTCTGTATTGTTTCTACCCCTTTTTCTGTTTTGCTTTTTTTTTCTCTTTAAATAAAATTTTCAAAAAGATCAAAGATATCTTTGGGGAAGATAAGAGAGAGATTAACTGTATACTTTTTGGCAGTTTACTGGGGTCCTTCTGCCTGGCCCCTCCTTTATTCAGATAAACTGGTACAGTAAAATGGCTCAACTCCCTTTAATCAATTCAGTGGCCTTGGCTCTGTTTCTGTGACTCAGGACTGAATTTTGTTCACATGATCTAGAACATTTCTGCTTATACAGATCAAGCAAAAATTTAATAGGTTTCTTGTTTATTTCACTTCTGATCACCAAACCAAGGTCATAGATATGCACAAGTCACATTACTCTGTGCTGCTTTGATTTTGCTGTTCATTAAATTCACCTTGACTTTGATGGTTCAGTTCTTTCACTTGGCATCTGTTACTCTGGAATATAATTACTCTCATTGCATTTAGGTAGTTCAGTAATCATAGTTCCTACTGTAAATTCTTATTAATGCTTTTCAAGAATGCTGGGCTTCCCCTCATAAGTTTGTTTCTCACAGTCATTGTGAAAGTTGTGTCTTGTGAACCTTCACAAGTATGTGAGTGGGTGTTAAATCACAAAATTTTTTCTACATTTGATGGCTTAGTCTCCCTAAGCCATCAAATCCCTTCCTGCACATTAAACCAAGGCAATTTCAGCATCTATAACTCACTCATTGTGGTTTATGCTTGATTCATATTTTTACCAACCAAGAAAACAAACCACTAGGGTGCTTTCTAACTCCCTGAGCTACAGCATTAAATGTAAATTCTTTTTACTAAGCCTACACAAATAAATTCAAGTTGATTAACTTTCTGTTCCTTCTACCATTACCCCACATCTTCAATATCTATTCCCATATATGTTTCAAGGATTTCTGTCTAAACAAATTATAAAATCTAGTAATTCTTTTGGAGTATAGTACATCATGTAGGCCATGATTTGTATCTCACCTTTAGGGGCTTATTGGCACTTTGAGTATAGATATAAATCTAGAAGCCAAGAAGGATTGTGGGGCCAGATCTGAGGAAAATCAGCAAGATGAATGCTGTGGGAAGATCATTACAGTTTCCTCAGGAAAAGTAAGGTTCATCTTCTTAACTTGTGGGAAAGAATATTCCAGTGGCAGTGAAGAGGCTGATTCTTTTGCATTGGAATTTAAGAGCTCAATGCCCAACTTCATCACAGTTTTCTGATACAACCCTATTTCAGCTTTCAAGATTGCTTTCTTTTCTGGTCAATGCTCTCACTATTTAAAAATTATTTTTATTAGTGCAGGTTTGCAGTACATAATGAATGAGTGCATTTATCATAGGAGTTGGTTTTTGTACATAACACATATGTTTTCATTCCCTTCCCCTTCTCTAGCTCCTTCCTCCCTAAATCTCTTGGTCTCCTTCCCATTTGTAAAGCATATATCTCCCCATTTTTTCTTATCTGGCTCCTATTTTGCTCTTCAGTTATTTTACTTTGGGTTACTCATATTAGAGAAATTATGAGATGTTTAAGCTTGTGTGTCTACTTCACTTAACATTATGATCTCAAGCTATATCCATTTTTCTAAAACCCCCCCCCAGATTTATCCTTTTTATAGCAGAACAATATTCCATTATGTATAAATATCACATTTTCTTTATCCATTCTTTTGTTGGTGGATATTTGGGCTCCTTCAGAGATACAGCTCTTATGAATTGCACTTCTGTAAATGTGGGTATGCAAATATCACTATAATATTATGTATTTAACTCTTTCAGGAAAATATATAGAAGGGGAATAACTGGGTGGGTCAAATGGAATTTCTAGTTTCAGGTTTTTTTTTTTTTTTTGAGGGATCTCCATATTGGTTTTTTTACTTCTGAGTAAGTGTGTCTCCATTTCAACTACCTATTTTTGTTGTGGTTTTTTTTTTAATTTTTGAAAGTCTCAATTTTTTGGACTTCTTATATTATGTTCTAGATCTTAGTTCTGTCTGAGGAGTAGCTGGCAAAATCTTTTTCTCATTCAGTTGTGTCTTTTCTCTACTGGTTGTTTCCTTTGCTGTGCAGAAGCATTTTAATTTGATCTCATTTGTTGATTCTCAATGTTATTTCTTGTGCAATTGGCATTGATTTTTGAAAGTTTTTACCTGTGCCTATGTTTTCAAGAGTTTTTTCTCTTTTGTATTCCATAAGATTAAGTGGATTTGCTTTAATATTTGCCTCTTTCATCCACTTTGATTTTAGCTTGATACATGGTGAGAGATATGTATCTAGAATCTTCTGCACGTGGATAACTACTCTCACCAGCATCACTGTTAAAAAGGTCTTTTTTCTTCCTGTGTATGTTTTTGGGCCCTTTGTAAAGATCAAATAGCTGAATGTGCCTGGGGTATTTTCTAATCCTCTATTTTGTTCCTTTGATCCACATAACTATTGTTGGGCCAGTACTATCCTGTTCTTATCACTGTAGCTTTGCAATATACTTCAAATCTGGGATGGTATCCCTGCTGCTTTGCTCTTGTTGCTCAGGGTTGATTTTACTATTCTGGGTTTCTTCTAGTTTCATTTGAATTTTAGAATTTTTTTCTTCAATTCTTTGAGGAATGCTGTTGGTATATTGTCAATGCTTTCATTTTAAAAATAGATCTCAAAACACTACTAAAATTCATTTGGAAACAGAAGTAACCTAGAATAGCAAAGGCAATTCTAGGCAACAAAAGCAAAGCAGGAGGCATCTCAATTCCTGACTTGAAACAGAACTATAAAGCCACAGTGATCAAATCAGCTTGGTACTGGCAAAGAAATAGACCTGAGGATCAATGGAACAGATTTGAAGATGCAAGCACAACTACAAAGACACTCAGCCACCTGATATTTGACAAAGGGGCTAAATACATCCACTGGAAGAAGGATAGTCTCTTTAATAAACGGTGTTGGAAAAATTGGCTCTCTACATGCCAAAGACTGAAACTAGATACATGCATATCACCATGCACAAAACTAAAGTCTAAATGGATTAAAGACCACAATATTAAAACAGAAACACTAAATCTACTGGAAGACAAGGTAGGTAGAAGTCTTGGAGACATAGGGGTAGGCAGAGAATTTGTGAACCAAACGCAAACTGCACGGGAAACACTTCAAAGAATCAACAAATGGGATCTCATATTATTGAAAAGTTTCTGCACTTCAAAGGAAATCACCAACAGAGTGAAAAGAAAACCAACAGAGTGGGAAAGAATTTTAACCAGCAAACCCTCAGACAAAGGACTTGTGTCCAGAATACATAAAGAATTGAAAAATATCAAGCCCCCCCAAATTCAAAGACCCTCTCCAAAAATGGGCATCTGAGATTAACACACAGTTCTCAGAGAAAGATATACAAATGGCATATAAATACAGGAAGAAATGTTCACCATCACTGGTCATTCAAGAAATGCAAATTAAAACAGCATTGAGATTCCACCTTACTCCAGAAAGAATAGCTGCCATCAAGAAATCAACTGATAACAAATGTTGGCGAGGCTGTGGGGAAAAAGGAACACTGCTTCACTGTTGGTGGGAATGTAGACTGGTGCAACCATTATGGAAATCCATATGGAGAATTCTTAGAAGACTAGGATTGGAAGCCCCATTCAATTAAGCTCTTCCCCTCCTGGGTATTTTCCCCAAAGAACTGAAAAGTTCATATCACAGTGATATATGTGCACCCATGTTCATAGCTGCACAATTTGTGATAGCTAAATCCTGGAAACAACCAAGATGCCCATCAA
>PVLA01010405.1:41203-63759 GCA_004027455.1 Hydrochoerus hydrochaeris | reverse complement strand
GAACCAGGGAAAGTGAGTCCAACAGAGGTAAATGCAGAGGAGGTTGAGAGCAGCAAACCTGTAATGTCAGAGACAGCCTCATCAGAAATAAAGAAATACATCCGTGACCTCATCATCAAATTTAAATCTGAAATTCTAACTCAGGTGAAGCAAGATATAAGAAGATTAATAAAAGAAGTCCTGGGTAATCCTCAAGTAGGCACAAATGAAAGAACAGAGGAACCCAGAGAAAGGAGAGAAGCCTTTGATGAAGAATATAAACAAAATCTAGAATATATGAATCAGATCCAGAGAGAATATCAGGAAATTTAAAACTCCATTGAAACCTGGCAAAACCTTTTAACAGAAACTAAAGACAAACTTTCAAAACTTGAAGATAGATTTCCAAAGTATGATCATGAAAGGAAGGATCTCTTAAAAATAACAAGGAACCAGGACGCAACGATACAAAGGCTAGAAGATGAGAAGAGGATTTATAACCTAAGAATAAAATATGTGAATGAAGATGCAGCAACAAATACAAATGAAATAAAAAGTCTATTCACACAAATAATTAAGGAAAACTTCCCAAACATAGGTAACAGAAGTGAAGTTCAGATAAATGAGGCATACAGAACTCCAGCCAGCTACAACCAAAACAGATCTACACCCAGGCATATAATAATCAGGATCCCAGAAATCCATCACAAGAACAGAATATTAAAAGCAGTCAGAGAAAAGAAACAGATTACTTATAAAGGAAAATTCATCAAAACCACAGCAGACTTCTCAATGCAAACCATCAAATCAAGAAGAGCTTGGAATGAAATATTCCAAGCCCTGAAAGAAAATAACCTCCAACCCAGATTGATGTACCCTGCAAAACTCTCTCCCAAAATTAATGGAGAGACAAGATATTTCCACGACAAAGAGGAACTGGGGACTGGGGGAGTTTGTGACCACCAATCCAACCCTGCAAAGAATACTAAAGGACATTCTAGAGAGAGAGAAGAAAATCACCAGGGTTCCAGGAATAATGGCAGAAAGGCCTCAAAGAAAGGGGCAGACCATGGAATAAAGAAGAAAAATAAACAAATAACAACAGAAAAATAGGATGGCACAGATAAGACAGAGAAAATTGGTTATATCACTGTTTTATCTTGACTGATTTTATTTGAATCTGGTATGCTTGAGAGTGTCGAGTCTAAGAGTAGGGGCAACTACTCTGAAGATGACAGGATTCAATAGGATACCCATTCTGGTTTGATTATTAACTGCCTTTGAAGTCCTATAATGTCTCCAATGTTTAGATTTTATTAATAGTGTAAAGCAATGCTAAGTTTATATTATGTTTGACGATACAGACAATTTTATTGAAAATAACAAGAGACATCATAGTGACTACCGTAGATCACCTAGTGTTGTGTTTTTGTATGTTCTTTTCATTTTGTGTGTCTCTAGGAAATTGTATTGCTGACTTGTTTTGATTTGTTTCTCCCTCTAATACAGAAAGGCTAGGTATATGTGTAGAGACTTATACATGTGTAGAACTTCTAAGTAGTTTACGAGAATGGATTATAGTTATTGTAAAGAAAAAAAAGTAAAAGAGAATATTCTGAAGGATATAACTGCATTTATGTTTGAGTGTGTGGAATTAATAACGATGTTGGATGGATGAGCAAAACTGACTGCAGTCTCACTGTTTGGATGTCCACTTTGTGGACTTTACTTTTGTAACTTGAACAACTGCATCTAAGAGGAAAGTATGTAATTATCAACTAATGACTTTTTACTGGTTACTATTTTTGTTTTTTTTTCTGTTTTGTTTTGTTTTTGAGATTTTGTATTGTTTCTATCCTCTTTCTGTTTCAAAATTTTTTCTCAAAAAAATTTTTTAAAAAAGCAAGAGGAGGAAAAGAAAGTGCTCTAAAGGAGATAACTCTATGTATACTTAAGTGTGTAGGATTGATAACCATGTTACTAAGTTTTTGTTGGATCGGTGAACAGAACTGTTTGCAGCCTCACTGTTTGAATGTCCACTTTGTATGCTTTAATTTTGTAACTTGAACAACTATATCCAAGAAGACAATATGTAATGTATCAAATAGTGATTTCTTACTCTTTATTTTTTTAAATTCTGTATTATTTCTACCCTTTTTTCTGTTTTGCTTCCCCCCTCTTTAAATAAAATTTTTTAAAAAACTTAAAAAAATTATCATATAAGCCAGCAATTCCAATTATAAGGATGTGCCCAAAAGAAGTGAAGGCAGCACAATTCACAAGAGGCAAAATGCAGAAGCAATCCAAGCGGCCATGGGGGGACATGTGAATAAGCAAAATGTGACATATTTGTGCAATGGAAGAGCATTCAGACGTAAAGGGAAATTCTGACACAGACTACAATATGGATGAATATTGAGGGCATGATGCTAAGTGACTATTTCACAAAAATGACAAACACTATGGTTTTACTCATATGGGGCATCTAGAGTTATCAAATTCAAAGAGACAAAATAGAATGGTGGCTGACAGGGACTGTGGGAAGGGTAAAATAAGGAGTTGACTTTGGGAATGGAGTTTTAGTGGAGGAAAGTGAAAAGAGTTCTGTGGGTGGGTCACAGTGGCCCATACTACAATGACTAATAACCTTTCAACTGCCCAATCCACTGACCAATTTCAGAACCCATGGGATCTGCTGACCAAGTGTTATAGTTTTAAAGCCACTGGTCTCTGGGCTCTCCCCCTGCAATACTGAAGGATACTTACATAGGTAAGAATGAGTGCATGTGCATGTATCAATAGGTTTGTATGTGTATACATGACGAAAAGTGTTAGAAATATCTAGTCTGTGTTTTTGTAAGTCCATTTATTGAGCATTTACTATTACTATCACACTCCTTGCATTTATATATATATCATATTATATAATCCCCAAAATTATTCTAAATTGCTTCCTGATTCTCCACAACCCCTTCAACAATTTCTTCTTGGTTTCTCTTCTGGCACCATTTTATGATGAAGTCCTTGGTGTTCTGTCCTTCATCAACTTTCCATAGGGGCGAGTGAACACACAGGCCACCATGACTGCCTGCTGTATCCATGGCACTGCTCCCCAGTCTTCCTCTCCAGCCCAGGCCTCTCTACTGAGCTCTAGACATCCACACTATGTGTCCACTCAACATTTCCATCTGGACACCCCACCAGCCTGCCAAACTCAACATGGTCAACAACAACCTCTTTCTCTCCCAACCCTCCCAAACCCTCTCTAATATCTATATTCTTTGAGAACCTTTATTGTCTCACTAAAGCATCCAGACATAGGAAAATGCTTTTATGTGGATCCCTAACGACTGAGTACACACGATTACTGCTCCAGCATGGCTCACCTGTTAAAAAATGAGTAGGAAGCCTTTGGATCTGAGCATGATTGTGTTTCCAGGTGAATCTTTAAGAGGGATTATCCATATAAATAGCTAAGCTATGTAAAAGCTGTTATGGGGAAGATTTAGGGAAGTTATTTTACAAATATAATGACCAGACCATGTCCACCCACAGTGGGAAGGTGTAATATCCTTCCTTCCCACTGTAAGAGCCATGGCTGAGAAACTCACAATGAAAGGCAAGTTAACAAGGGAAAAGCATGAAAGATTAATTTAACCCAAGTCTTGCCTAACAAAGAAACCTTCAGAAATGAGGATCCAAAGAACCAGCTAAGACTGCCCAATTTTATGCTTATCTTTGATAAAGTTGGACAGTCATGTAGATATGTGATGAGACAAAACAAGGTGACCTTAAAGTAATAGACTGAATGCTAGTTTCTTGACCTCTCTGTAGCATTCCTTCTTTCTAGGTATGCATACAATCCCTCTGGAATGAGGATCTTATGATCTACTAAGAAACAAGGTACATCAGAGAATTTCTTCACAGGAAAAGTAGAAAAGATTAGAGTAAAATTTCCAGGTTTCATGACTGGCTTTGGGGAAGAGAGGTCCTGGTTTGATCTGTGTTGAGGAAGCAGAATTATGATTTTGACGATCTCCTTTGGAGTAGAAAAAACAGGAGAATGAAGGTAAAGAAGTCAGAAAGAGACTTAGGTTATGAGAGCCTTCCAACACCCTTTGGTTTAAAGACTCAGCATGCCAAAGCACTACACTTTGGGTATCATTTCCTAAGACCTCTGCCTACCAAACTGCTCTCTGACTTGGGAACAGCCACGTGCTTCTTGGATGGAATCCATCAGAAGCTCTAGAGTTAGCCCTGACCTCCAAGAGATGGCTGTAGGTTGTGGAGCCTTTGGGAGGAGGTCAGATGGCAAGGGTGAAGTTCTTGTGGGTGTGATTAGCGTTGTGACCTTATGATTTATAACAGGACATATATATTTGATCTTCCACCTTTCCTGGCACACAGCTCCTAAAATACTAGGACACTGTAGAGTGACAGGTACATTTTTGGATGCTAATGAATGACTGGTGGTCTTGGGTTCCTGGATCAGATTAACTCAGGATGTGGATGGCTGCCAGGGATAGTTACCAACCACCATGTGATTGGAAGTTTAGAACTTTTGTACCCACCTCCCAACCTCCAAGGGGAAAGGAGAAGCTAAACAGTGAGTTGATTTCCAATGGTCTGCAACCGAATTAGTCTTGTCTATCCAATGAAGCCTCTGTGGAGACCCAAAAAGACCAGACAGCTGCACACAGAAGGTTCCTGGAGGCCGCTGCACCCACAGGGAGCATGGCAGTGCCACGTTCCTGCCCGCATACCTTCCTCTATGCATCTCTTCCATCTGGCTGTTCATCTGCATGCTTTGTAATATTCTTTAGCATAAATGGATTTTTAAAAAGTAAATCAGTCTTACGAGTTCTGCACACTTTTCTGGAAAATTAATCAATCTTGAGGAGAGGGTGGTGAGGACCCTAATTTATAACCCATAGGTCAGAAGTACAAGTCACACTTGAGAACTTCCATTGGTGTCTTGAGGATTGAGCCTTCATTCTGTGGACTCTGATTCTCTCTCTAGATCCATAACACTGGGGTTGAACTGAACTCAAGGACACCTTGTCAGGTGTCTGCTCGTGAACCGTTTAGTATGTAGGAAAACACCCCATATGACCCTGTGTAACACTTTTCATCACTGTGACACAATCCCTGAGAAAGACAACTTGAAGGAGCTAAGATTTATTTTGGTTCATTGTTTCTGAGGTTTCAGTCCACAGTAGACTGTCTCCATTGCTTTTAGGCTTGTAGCAAGGCAGAAACATCATGGAAGGACATGGAGGAGGAAAGTTGCTCACCTCATGGTGACCAAGAAGCTGAAAAGCAGTGACAGCCTGTGCTTGTTGGGTATCCTCCTCCTGCTTTTGTTCCATCTGGGTCCCCTCCCTACTAGATACCACTACCTATATTCAGGACAGTCTCCTCTAGCAGTTTGCTATCCCATGTGCCAATCTTCTGTGAAAAACACCCTCACAGACACTCCCAGAGGATACCTTTACTAATTTATTCGGTGTTTCTCAAGGCTCAAGAGCAAGACTAATCAGCACAGCATATGTGGGAAACCTAGGTAGACATCTAGGAAGGCTGGCTGCCTCTTTTTGTTTCCAATGCTTTCTGCCTATAAGTTACATATTTTACTTGGAAGGCAGTGGCCTGCGGTGACACGCAATAAAATGGAGTAAAGCAAACACACTAAAGATGGTGTGAGTGGATAGGAGAAAGAGTCTGTGTCCCTGGTCGCACCAGGGGGGTGAAGAGCAGGATGTGACTGGCTTTTTCTTCCTTATAGAAGTCAATATTGTTTCATTACTGTGTTACAAATGACCAAATTTTAAGCAGTTTAAACTGAAATGTTAAACCTTGCATTCTGCAGGTTAGAAGTATGGCACGCACCACGCTGTGGAGAATCCAGGGATGAATCCACAGCCCAGCCTCTTGAGCCACCCACGTTCCCCAGCTCAGTGCTACCTCCTTCCACCTTCAAAGCCACAGTGGTCTCTCCCTGACCAGTCTTCCGTGTCACCTCTCACTCTGTCTTCTGCCTCCTCTTCCACTGACAGAGTCCCTTTGCTCACTCAAATAACCCAGGTAATCTCCATTCTCAAAATCAACAGTTTTGCCCTCTTAATTCTATCTATGACCTTCATTTCTCTTTGCCATGGGACCTAATAGGTTCTCAGGATTAAGCTATAGACATCTCTGGGGACCATTATTCTGTCAACCATAAGTTTTCACAGCTAGAAAACTCCTTCTATTATTTGAAATACAAATGTTTCAAATTTTAAAATTTAAATTCAATATTAAAACTGTGGACAGTGATCCAATAAACCTTTTTAAAATCCAAGCTTTGAAGCTCAGTGAATCAATAATGGTACATTAAGATTTCCACGGAGAAAAGAAGTCATCCTGAGCTTAGACGAGATTAGCATTGTCTACTCACCTCTGCTGGTCAGCAGAAGTGCTTTGAACTCAGAGAAAACAAAGTAAAGATGCTTTCAATTCCCAGGCTTTCCCAGGCCCAGGCTCCCTTGCTGCCTACCACCTGCATCCCTGTCTGTGTGAGGACCTCGCATCCCACACTGGTGTACAGGTGGGTCTCTATTCTCTCTAGACACAAGCCTACTTACTGCACACATGGCCCAATGAGGAGGGAAGCCCTCATGGGCCCCCGCTTTCATAGACAGTGGGGGTTTTGTGGATTTGAAACCAACACCTTTAAGTTCTCCTGGCAACACACAGTTCTGACCTGGTCGATTCACAGGGTGGAATTCACCCACATCTGACACTTAAGGATGAGCACACAGGCACAGAGCAGGCAGTGCCGCCTGCTTGAACAAAGGTAAGCTCAGGCCACAGACTGCACACTGGACTGTATGCTAAATACACTCAGGTAACTGTTTATGACACTGTGCTGGCACGGCATGTTGACAATGACCTATGAAATTTTAAGTGTGATACTTCCTGTTTGGTAGAGAAACCATCAAGAGACCACAAAGTTTGTTCCAAGAACAAATCAGGGTGAACAAATAATGCACAGGTTTATTTTTTTCAAACACATAATAAAATAGTTCACAGGCAACCTCTCAAAAATCCTTCCAGATGACAAATATCTTATTACATCAGTAGAGATGAAAATTCATTACATCAGTAGAGATGAAAATTAGGCTGCTCAACCAGGTGAAGCAAAATCAATCTAGCTCTTCCCATCCTGTCTTCTGGGTGTATGGCCTTCTTTGAAATTAGTTTAGAAAAAACTAACCTGAAAATAACTTTGAAAATATACAAGACAGAAATGAAATCTGAGTGTTCCAGAGGTGATCTAGGAATACTTGGCTCCAAGAACACCATTCTCTGATGTCCCTCCTGGGGTCTCTTATCTCTAATGAATCTGGACCTTGTTAGAGCATTTTGCTCAATACAAACAAACATTGTTAATGCATGAAATTGCTCAAAAGAGACAAAAGAATATCTCAATCACTATGGAACCCTAGGTGAGATCACAAACTATAGTGAATGCTGCTGCTGAGTGCCACCCAATAGAGAGACAGGGATCTTCAATACGATAACCAGTGTGTCAAATTCAGAAATCTCAACTACGGTTCTATTCAGTACCTTCTAACGACAGATTTGAACATGGGGTGGGGGAGTGGGAAATTTGTTCTACGCATTCCTGCTATGAGACAAAAGCAACAGCATTTGTGGATGTTACTGGAGTTGCACAATCAGGCTGCTGCAGATGGCTGCTTTTTAAGAAATGTCATCACAGGAAATCAACCTTGGCTCTATGCTTATGATCCTGAGACGGAGGTTCAGAGTCCTCAGAGAAAGTTGCCCAGTTCTCCTCATGCTAACTAAACAAATAAATAAATTACAAGCACACTAATCACAATCCAACATCACAAGGTGATGTGTTTTTGAATATGATACAATTATAAAACCAAAGGTTGTACTCAGGAATACTACAATGAATTCTGAGTATTAGTAGTGTTCAATAAATGATACATGTAGAAAAAGCCTAAGAAAGGAGCAACTCATCTTCCACAATGACAACTCTCCATGTCACACGTCACTTGTGGAATAAAAACATTATGCTGTATCCTCATCCACCTCACCCACAAGATTCCTGGCTTTTCCTCAAAGTCAAAATGACCACGAAAGATTTTTTAATTGATTCTGGACATCAACGCAGTCATAAAAGCACAACTAAAGACAGGCAACAGACCTTCTAGAACTGTTTCAGACAGTGGCAATAATTATGGGATAAAAGTGTTGGGGGATATTTTTAGGTGAATTAATGGTAATATGTCTCTCACTGTAACAGATATTACAAAATTTAAACTTTCATCAAATTTTGATCGCACCTTATAGGTAAAACAAAGAACAGTTATGACATAAAAAGTATAAATGACAAACTCAGATTTTTCTCTTTGCTGTAGTGTGGCTGTTGAATGCCCCCCAAAATCTGTGTTTTAACGGCTTGGTCCCCAACATGGTGATACTGAGTATGATGGACCCTTTAGGAGGCAGGGCCTACAGAGAGGAAGACAGGTCACTGGGGGCAAAGAGGATACTGGGGCCCTGGTCTCTTCTGATGAAGTGAGTGGTTTGCTACGTCACAGCATCTGCCATGACGTGCTGCTTCATCAGAGAGACCCAAGACAGTGGAACCATTTGGTCATGGACTAGGATTTCCATAACACTGATCCAAAATAAACTTTTCTTCTTTATAAGTTAATCTGCCTCAGGTATTTCATTAGAATGATGGAAAACTTACCAATATACATTTTACCTAGGCAACTAAACTAATACGAACACACCCATGGGTCCCAGAAAGAGCCCCAAGAGCACTTTGGTACGAGGCTGAAGCGCCATCCTTCAGAAACAACCTGGAGATAGCACCTCCCTCCATATCTCTAGCCTTTTGCCCTCACCTGTGAGCTGCTCAGAATTTTTCTACATCCCTCCCTGCCACCTTCCTCCATCTCCCACATAAGTCTGTGGGCTCAGGTTGCCGGGGGACCAGCTGAGAATCTGCACACACAGATACGCAGAGGGCAGGCACCACCGCATCATCTCACAGAGATCTCTTGTAGGAATCTGGGGGCAGAAAGGGGCTGACTGGAAGTGGGCATGCCTAAGCAAGGAGGCAAAGCAAGCAAGGCCCGGGGCAGGCAGGGCAAGACCGAAAGCGGGGGATGGTTCAAGATCAGACAGGTAGGTCCCCACCAGTTTCCACAGAAAGCCTCGCCACCTGCACAAGACCAAGACCAAGACTGCAGGCTGGTAGAACCCTGCACCACCTGGACCCTCTAGGGGCCACCACCTTTCTGTGGCTAAGTCCAGCCCATCTCAGCACCAACGGAGCCCTGGTCCCCTGACAACACTGCTTGCTAGCAAGGTTGGCTCTGGCATGTGCTTAAAAAACAATTACATGTCTCAGTCTTCATAGGGGGTACCCTCCTCAATAAAGAAGTTCTACAACAGGAAATCCTGCCGTGTTTTTTTTTTTTTCTTGAATGATTGTTATCTTGGCTTCTTTAAAAAAAAGATATTTGCCAACCTCATTTTGCAGACAACTTGATTTCTAACAGCTCTCTCTCTAAATCTGGTGCTGATGTACCCTCACCTCCCTGTCTCCCACACTGAGGCAGGCAAGGGGGAAGAATTCTGGGAATCTGGAGGAGCAGGAACTTTGAGAAATAAGGATCCAAGGAAGACAACCCTCTGCCTTTATACCCTGTCTCCAGGAATCTTTGAAATACTAAGAAATGAGGGGGTAGATACAGGGTTTCAACCTGCCACTTCCAGGAAATGGGTTCAACTCTTCTCAAGTGGGTAATAAGGAGGTGGGCCCAGGACAAGGGTTACCTTCCGGTTTTATCTGTTTCATTATTCCGAGTAGAAGCTGGCGTGCTGGAGATCATTATAGTGCACCATGCCGTGGGCAGCCCTGCTGCCTCTGCGTCCTAAAAGCAGACTCTTCGGAAGACACTGCTGTGAAGAAGGAAGGAAGGAAACAATCCCGCTGCTTCTCAGGGCAGGGGTCAGTCCGTACCTCCAGACTTCCAGAACATCCTCAAAGCCAAAGAGCTTCCTTTGTTACTTCTCTACTGGGAGCTGCTTCGTCTTTAAAATACAGAACATATTTGTCATATTTAAAGAACTATATTTAACTGATGTCTCCACAAAACACTCGAAGTGAAACAAAGAAGGAGGGAGGATGGGAGGGAAGGGCAGCCGCATCACGGAGTGCAAGAGGAGCAGCGAGGGAAGGAACGAGGTCCAGAGAGCTGGCCAGAGCCGCCACGCAGCAGGGCACTCAGGAAAAGTGAGCAGGAATGGAAATGAAAGTGGAGGAGGAAGAGCCCAATAATGAGCAGACATAAAGGAAAACGCCCCTTGCTTCCTGCCCCGTCTACAACCCCCTCCAGCACTGACCGCATGGAGCCTTTCGTAACAACAAAAGGGCAGGATCAGAAATTCCCTGGTGCTCAAGTGACAATGCCAACACTGTGCCAGGCAAAGCCAGTCACCAGTCCTCACCTAACACACTGGTGCAGGGGACAGAAAATGTAATAATGTCTCCCAAAATAATGTCATGGTGCTTCCGTCTTGACAGGACAATTTCACAATGGTATCCTGGAGGTGGCAGAGGGAGGACATTGGGCCAGAAACAGGTGTACTGACCTCAACTTTTTTTTGGAAGGATGAAAAATAAACATTAACTTAATTGAAGGGTGAGAAAGGGCTCTTGCTCTTCTATTAAAATACAATAAATATTGACTGAACAGAGGCATCTACGGGTCTGCAAACTCAGACCTCACCAGTGCTGGGAGGACCCTCGGCCAGCTCTGCCCATGAGCACACAGGGCATCCCCTCCCACAGCCTGGGGCCTGGCTTAGCTGCTTCCCTCTACCTTCTTGTCCAGATGCGTCCCTAATACATGCTCCAGGAAGGAAGTAGAGAAAACACAGAAAAAAAGAAAGGAAATAATATGTATGACCACCTGACAATCACCGTTATTATTTTGGATACAGATACTGGGCACAAAAATTGGAGTTCCACTGTATAGGAGGAGCCACACTGTATCCCTTTAAAATAACCTGAGGATTTCCCTGAAAATACGGTTGCGGTGGCCACAGAATTGCAGAATGGCACACTGTAATCACCCCACTCTTGCTATCAATATTCAGGTTATGCCCAATTTTCAAGTAAAATAAGCAAAGCTTCAGTGGCTGTCCAGATACATAATTTTTTTTGGCTGCCTCTGATGTTAATATAAACCCTTAGAGAAAGACGGAGTCAAAAGGAACACACATTTGTTTTCCAGAACATTACAGCAAAATTTCCTTCGATGGGGTATTTATCCTGCTATATGCTCACCCGCACTAAGACCAATTGTTTAAAAGACTGTGTACTCATTTGGTGGGCCCTTTTCCACCAAAAGAAGAAGAATTTTATAAAATTTGCATTTCTCTGATTATTTGTAAGGTTGGGTGGTTTTCTGCTTATTTGCTGTTCCTATTTCCTCAGTGACCTGCCGACTAGGGCAACACTGCAGAATTATTCCGTTTGATGTTAATGTTTTCTTATTGATTTATGCCTGCTTTTAGTGTAATAGGGATAGACTGGCAGATAGATGGTGCATGTCCTGATTTGCCAATTCTGTTGATGGTGTTTGACACACACACAGGACACTAATGGAAGTGTGGTCAATTGTATCAGTCTTTCCCTGGATTATGCCTTCCAGGGCATGGTCTTGCCACCGAGGATCCAACTCCAGTCCTCCCACTGGCTAGTTTAATGTCCGTCTCTTTGTCTCAATTCTTTTGATTGAATGTAACAAGAGGGCATTTAATACCGAGACCTACTGTGGTAGCCAGCATTGGGGATGGGCCTGACGGTCCCATCTCCTACTGTTCATAGCCAGGAAGGACCAGAGGGCTACCAACAGCCATGGTGTGAGCTGAGAAGCAGAAACTTCCCAGCGGCACCTGGCAATGCCATTGTCCCAGCCAACACTTCATGAAACTTTGAGCCAGTGCTTCCCAGGGAAGCTGTGCTAAGATTCCTGACCCAAGGAAACAGGGAGGAAATAAACGTCTGCTGTTTGAAGCTGCAAGTGTAAATGTGATGCGTTATGCAGCAAGAGGTAACTAGTACATACACAGAGGGTGTCTGACTTACCATGGTTCAACTTAAGAGGTTTGACCTCATGGTTTTTTCAACTTGATGATGGGTTTATCAGGGCATTCAATGTATTTCCTACTTACTGATATTTTCAACTGATGAAGATTCATTGGGCTGGAATCCCACAATAACCCAAGGAACATCTGTACACATAAAGCACAGAACAGTGCCTAGAGTGTATTACCCAAAAAAGTCCAAATACTTGGTCATTTCTCTCATTCAAAACATGGAAACTTTTCTTAGTCCCTAAAGCAGGGCTTAACCATGTGACTTACTAAACTGACCAACGTGACATAGACAGGTGACATGGACAGATAAAAGTCAGCTAACTGCACAGGGTGCTGGCCATCTCACACCACCACATGAAGAACCCTAGCCTTGCACTATCCCTGCTGCACCCCAGCAGCAGCAGCCACCCAGCAACCACATGAGGCTATCAGAGCAGACAATGAATGAGTCCAGCTGAAAGAGCCACCGCCTACACTTCCAACCCAAACCACCTGCTGAGTGAGAGGTTCCTCTAAGTTCTGGAGTGACATATTACACAGGATTTGAAGTCTGATACAACAATCACTATTGTTGTTACTAATATTATTACTATTATCATACCTGGGATCAACTCAATAACCACACATATTTCTTAACATTACAGCTATATCCTTACTTTTTAACTAATCCACAGAAAACTAATCCACCTTGGTATATGACAGCAAGTGAGGGACTAAGTTCATGTCTCACCAGAGTCAGTTCTATCTTCTCTATGAAACTGTGGCACCTTCTTTTCAAATATTGGAATCTAGAGTCTCTCAGAATATCATTTCCATGACCATTTCTGTCCTTAGAGCAGGAAATCTCGACCCAACACCACACAGATACTTTGTTTTTACTGTGGCCAGGCTAATGCAGCAGCCCTTCTACTGGGATACGCCAGGAGAAATACCCACAAATAGACTGCATGAAAAAGACTGAAGCTGCCAGGGAAGGGGGCGAAGAGGGGTGACAATAGTGATATGAATCCAGGGCACAAAAATAGGAGAGATGGAGACGGTTACAGAAGGGATGACTCCACGTCCATTTTTTTGTCTGAAATCAAAACAAAACCTGTCCTAAATCTCCAAGTCGGTCAGCTGTGAATTAAAGTTCATTCTGAATGAAACCCTGGGCACTGTGAAGGAATGGGTGGGGCGTGAATGCGACAAGATGATGCCTCTCCCACAGCCACAGTGCAGAGACAACGCCACACGCAGAACCTCTAAAGGAAATATTTACAAATCAATGCAGCACAAACAATATATAAGGGGAACTGAAAAATACTGCCTGATGCCAACCAGTCATGGAAGGCTTCCTGGATGCAGGTTTCCAGATCTTGAGGAATAAAATTCAAAAAAGAGAAGGTGAATATAAAGTCAAGAAACTGGAGTAAATAATCCAGATGCACTAACCTACTTACTTGGTTAGGCTGACGATGATGGGAACCTTTTAGAGTTTTCAGTGATAACAAACAGCCCACTATGTCATGTACACCATAGGTTCTCCACCACTGGACCGGAAACTCTAAATAGCCAGACGCCCTAAGAGAGGACCTCGATGAACAAGTGGTGGTCCCTGACATCTGATAGAGAATCTTCAATTTTAGGCCTGATCTTTAAATGAAATGAGCAAATGATGCAGTTTTTAGATAACACAGTAAAGGCCTCAAACTGAGTACCAAGCACTATACTCTGGACACAATTTTGTGATATATGCAGCATCCCTGAGCAACTCCCAAAGAAGGGACCCTCTTCCCCAAGAGCTCTCAGAACAAGCATAGACTATCTAAGCCAGGAAGTGCAAATGCCAGTGCAATTCTCAGCAGAGGATGCCCTGAAAGGGCAGCCAGATGTGCACTCCCTCAGACTTCTGGTCAATCAGAATATCTCTGCCTCTTTGACGATCAGTAGATCGCAGGCTTGGGTGCACCAAGAAAATATTTCCCATGCTTACTTATAAAGAGTAGAGAATGTAAACTTCGGCGTAAACACTCAGAAATTAAAATATGAACATGAGCAAAGCACTGATCTGTAGGACTTTTTGATGGCCTGGAGGACAATGAGGTCTTCGGTCACTGGCAGAACCTTGCACAATAGATGTGGCCCCACTGTCAGGAACAGGGGGACAAGCCAGGCCCTGAAAACTGCTGCAGAAGGAGGCCCTGAGAGAGATGGGCATCGAGGGCAGCAGTCAGAGGCTCTATAGCTTGGGGAGTGCCCAACCTGCTGGTGTTGACACTGCCACCTGGGCCCAATTTTATTTTTTTCCTTGTCACTAGTCCCTAAACAATACCATTTAACAACTATTAATATAACAGCCACACTGCATTAGGTATTGTAAGTCATCTACAGATGAATTTAAATATGGGGGAGGGATCTGAAAATACTGTGCCATTTATTTATTTAAAATTTAGTTTTATTGACAACATTTGTACATATGGATAGGGTATAAAGTAATGTTTTGATTCATGTATATACACACTAAGTAGTGATGTACTTGGGGTAATTAGCTGTTTCCATCACTCTGAACTTTTATCATTTCATATGGTGAGTATACTCAAATTCTTCTCTTCTGTCTTCAGATACATAACACGTTATTAACTATATTCACCCCACCATGCCACACAGCAGGAAGACTTATTCCTCCTATTAAATAATGACCTTCAACCAATTGATAAGCCTCTTCCTGTCTTTTGTCTTCTCTATTCTACCCAGTCTCCAGTAACCACTACTCTACCTTCAATTGCTAACAGAGCATCACTTTATATATGGGTCTTGGGTATCCTTGGATGTGGGGATCCCATGGGGACCCTGGAACCAAGCTCCAGTGACATTGAGGGACAATTCTAAGCAGTGATTTATTGTGGGAACTGCCTCCCCTAATTACAGAAGCTAAGCAGTCCTGTGATCTGTCCTGTGCAAGGCAGAAGCCCATGAAAGTCAGCGTGCGATTCATTCCATTCCTTTTTGTTCTATCCAGGCCCTCAACACACTGGATGATGCTGCTGACTAGACTGATAATGGCCCACCTTTGCTCAGCCCACGGCTCCTTCTATGTTTATATCTGCTGGAAACACCCCCAGACAGAGGCATAATGTTTCATCAGCTATCTGAGGGCTCTTTGGCCCAGCAATTGACACAGAAAATTAACCCTCACAGAGTCTCAGGCATGAGAGGTAAGGAAAGCAATCCTGAGCCCAAACCCTCCAAATCTTTTCAAACCCTTAGTCCTCCTCCCAGATCAGAAGCTTCCAATCATCGCCCCAGCCTTAGGGCAGTAACCTGAGACAAGCCCTGGTAATATTCACACCTCTGGATTTTTAGTCTCCCTAACTTCTCCTGGAACCATCAGGTCAAGAATCCCAGCTATAACTACACTGTAACATAAAAAAAGCCAGCAAATTCTCTACTCAGGGATAATACATTGTTTAATACAAACTTTTTCAGGATCGTACCTTGTTCATTTCATAAAAATATGAGATGTGAACAAAAAAATAGTGAATGTTTAAATTTCAAAAAATTATCACAGCAAAAATCACCTTGCCATTAATTTGCCTCAAAATATTTCCCTATTAGGGAACAATGGAATAAATGTAGTAAAGTAAAGGGGAGAACCTCGAGGGACAGCATATTTTTCACTGTAATAATTTTTTAAATTTAAATATTCACCATACTTTTGTTTTGTTTTAATCACACCTTGAACATCTCTAGCTCTCCAAGAAAGCATTCCCTTTCTTTGAGTAGTAACACTTTCCCTCACATTGCTGTCCCCAAATGAAGGACTCTTACCCAGACCCAGAGCTTGCCCACAGATGGCGGTGTGAATTCCTCGGGTGTCTGGTGCTTATTCTCACATGGTCACAGGTACAGGGCTGCAGGACCACATTCGACCCCAGTGTAGGTGGCATTCCCCACCCCGCTGCCACGCAGGGCTAAGAAGAGATTGTTCTGAGCCCACTGGCTCTTTCTTTGATACACACAATCAGTAAGAGTCTCAAGAAATTACAATCTCCATCACATCTTGCCAAGCTACTTGGTCCCTCCCACTTCTCTGTTACTCCCAGCCAGAATACCAGCCCTGGTCTTCCTGGTCAACCTCACCATTTTCTAAGTATGCAGTTTCTAAGCATATATGGGAAGATGGGACAGAAAGCCGGCCTGTGGGCTGTGGCAGATCCCTGCTATAGCTGGTGTGACATTTTCATGCCACTAGTCTCCTTCTCTGCCCTAAAGATAGGCACTGTTCTCTAGAGTGAGGGGAACCATGTCAGGTCCACCTTTACTATGACTATGAGATGTCCTCATTTCTTGAGTTTCCATAAGTACAGTCTTCTAATCAAACTAGAAGTTGTACACTGTTATTTAAGAATTATTTCCAGAAAACTGATGATCCCTAACTCCTCCGAGGCCACATTGCCATTCAGAAAAGCTATGTGACACCTGTATAGAGGCAAAAGCAAAAGAGAATGAAGCCAACAATGGCACAGAGCCTTGACCTTCTCAGGTGAGCTCCCGATGTGGCACAAGCTTGGCCCCAGGAAGCTCCAGGGCTCACTGCCCAGCCTCCAGGGGGGGAACTGAGCCTGTGCATGGTGCTCATAATTCATTCAGTACTGGCTTGGAGGTCAGTTCCCTTTGTTACTCCAGATATCCCTCCTTGCAAGCTTTGGTGCTACTGCCATTCTTCACTACGAATGAAATGGTCTGCTTTCTAAATCAAAGTGTAAATGTCTGAAGATAACGATTTCAGACTAAAAAACACAGTGCTACCTCACTTCATGAACTTGATTCTTTCCACAATTCTGTCACAAACTGGGTTGGATGAGAACCAAATCAAATTCAACAGTTCGGTCCAATGTTGACCCTAGTGAGGAAACTTGATTCGGCTTTCCTCCAGCTCAGTTTGCAACCAGAATCAGGGACAGAACCTACTCTGTGAACGGAGACACCACTGTATTTAGTTTTTAAAATATAAAACAATGTATGTGTCAGTTATGTTTCTTAAATTATGTTGTACATCTGGGGTCAAGTCATTAAAAAGAGACAGACAGATTCTTAAGATTCTTCTAACAATTCTAAATTCTAGCTGAAAAACTAACCACTCTGGTTTACCACCACTAAACAATATGCAAGTTACTGTCACCTTTTTTCCCAATTAATGAGCAGTTGGTGGTGAATGAAACCCAGAGGTCAATCTTCTACAAATTCTAAATTGACAAGAAAACAAGCAATCCAACTTTTCAGTCCTTGGTGGTTTTCAGGTAATGGAAAACTTGTCAAGTTACAATTTTTTTATGTGCCTCACTCTAGAGCATTTATTTTTTAAAAATGGGATTTTTCTCAAGACAACAACTGTGGCATCAACACTGCACAGACTGCAAGGAATCTATTTTTACCTGTTTTCATGGATGTTGGACATGCCTGACATTATACATCTCTGTAAATTTACTGCCTTGCTCTGTGTGATCTTTGTGTATCAGCACAGAGAACCTCACCAATTATCCTTTATACCCCTTTAATCTGATAAAGGCCAAGTTTATTTAAATATGCTGTCACATAAGTCTCTCAGCTGAATAGAGTGGAGACTGTTCAAAGCCAACGATTGTACCATTATCAGTAAATCAGAAAAATAAGCTGGTTCTCTAAATATTTTTGATGACCCCAAAATATCCAAATATTTTACTCAAGAAAGTTAATTATTCATTTTTTGAGTGTATGTGTGTGCACATGCATACGCACGCATATGTGTGTGGTAACTGAGGGTTTGCACTCTTCTTGAATGCCCAGGTCTTTATTATTTTTTATTCTGAGACAAGGTCTTACCATGCTGCCCAGGCAGGACTCAAACTATAGGTCTTCTTGCCTCAGCCTCCCTCAGTGCTGGGATTTACAGGTGTGCATGCCTTTCACCCAGTTACATCTGGTAGTTATATTGATATTTTTAAATCTGATAAATACACCAAAAATAAAATTTTCCACTTTAACTGTGTTTAAACTAATAGATCAGTGATGCTGAGTGTAGTCACCACCACCACCCAACTCCAGGACTTTTTTGTCTTCCTGACAGAAACCCCTGTACTCATTAACTACTCAGGGATCCCTCCTCCGTCCTCTCCATCCTACTGGCTATGAATCTGCCTCCCCTAGGGACCTCACATAAGTGGACTCTGTAAGTATTTGTCTTTGCAAATGGCATATTCTACTTCGCATAATAACCTCATGGCACAGCATGTGCTGGACCTGCCTTCTGTTTTAAGGCTGGACAATATTCCGTCATCCAAATGTAATCACACTTCGCTTCTGTACACACTCGGGCTGCTTCAGCCTTTAGGCTACTGTGAATTACGCTGTGCCGCTGTGAACACAGGTGTGCAAGTATCGCACGTCCCTGCTTTTAACTCTTGCGGGTGGATACCCAGAGGTGAGACTGCTCCTGGAGAGTAAAGATAACAGCCAAGTATCTGATGTTCTCAGAAACTTCTCAGAAGCAACATTAGTCCCACTGCCACCTCTTCAGGAGAACAAGCCGCTCTGGGGGGCGGCTCCTGTGTGCTGTGCAGCAGGGACCAGGGCAGGCTTTGGCCAAGTGGCTGCAATTTACATAGAAAGGCGGAAATCCCAGCCAATGAGAACACTTCATGATAAAAATAGAAATATACTCTTAAGAGAAGCAGTTTCTAACTCTGTTGATAGTTTTTTCTGAAGCGTAGGAAATTTTGATTTTAAGTGATAACTCTGTGTACTACTCCTCTCCCTCCTGAAACTCCACAGGTACAGATCTCCCAGGTCAGGCAGATGGAAGAGGTGACCGTGGAGCACCTTTACGGAAGCCTTAAACTGGGCTTGGGAAGGTGACTGAGCAGGTGTAGAGCAGGGGCCCTGCAGATGCTGGGGCTCATGGGTTAGAGTCACTGGTGTCTGGGAGGCTGTGGCATACCATCCACAGGATGAGAAAATGGCTTGACTCCCAAATGTCCCTGCAGGTGCCATGAAGTCATGTGACACGCCCCACCCTAAGGGGATACTGCCAATCAGCTCCCAGGAGTGATACCAGGGAGGGGCAGATGCCTGACATGATACCTAAGAGGGACTCTGGGCACAGGAACTGACTTCATGGGGTTCCAGGGAGCTGATCCACAGCTGTGGGTATTCTCAAACTCGGCATGTGGCCACATAACCACATAATTTACTAAAAACAATCAAGTTGTACTGCTATGATAAGTGAATAGTAAGGTTTAGAAATGCTACTTCAAGGAAACTTGTTAGATTCACAAAGGACAGACAGATCTAAAATACCATCAAGAGACCATCAATTATCTTTTATTTTTCCCCTGCTACCCATTAAAAAATGGATCTGAGAACAATCAGTTATTATTTTAAAGAGGGTAAAATTAAACAGAACAAAACAGAACAAAACATATCATAAGAAAACAATTTAAGAAGCACAGATTTCAAAGCAAGACCACCAGAGATCTTCACTGTCTATCATATTGTCTCTTGTTTTCTTCCAAATAGTTGTCCATATCTTCACACACAGTGAATTCATACCAAACAAAATAGTATTAAACTGATCAGAACATAATGATGAAGGCATTTTAGGTCTTCAAGATCAGACAATAGGGAAGTCAACAATGGCTGCCATAATGTCTCTCATTCTCTTCAAAATAGCTGTCCATACCTTTACACATGTTGAAATTAAACAAAGGAAAACAGACTAATATCACTCTGAACAGAGAATAATAGTACTGCTAGATTTTATATCGTGATGCTACGGAATTAGCACTGGGTATCTTAGTATCTCTTTTTCTTCAAAGTACCTGTTCATTACATCATGCATTGTATAATCAATTCTCGTAAACCGTTTAGAAGTTCTACACATGCATGAGTCTCTCTACATGTATACCTATCCTTTCTGTATTAGAGGGAAAAACAAATCAAAACAAGACAACAAAACAAATTCCAAAAAAAACAGGAAACGGAAAAGACATATAAAACTACAATACTAGGTGATCTACCGTAGTTATAGTTACTATGATGTCTCTTGTTATTTTCAAAAGAATTGTCTATATCATCAGGCATAATATATTTGAACATAGCAGTACATAGCAATATTAATAAAAACAAAACACTGGAGACATTATAGGACTTCAAAAGCAGTTAATAATAAAATTGGAATTGGTATCCCATTCAATCTTGTCATCTTCAGAGTAGTTGCCTCTACTTTCAGACTTGATCTACTTTCAGACTTGATACTATCAAGCATACCAGATTTGAATAAAATCAGTCAAGACAAAACAGCAATCTAACAAACCAGATTCAAATAAGATCAGTCATAGTAAGACAGTGTAAGTAATACAGGGCTTCAGTTTAAGTTTATAGGAAATTAAGGATAGTTACCGTAGTATATCCTGCTATTTTTGGGATAGCTGTCTGTACCCTTAAATCTAGTACGAGTAGACAGACTGGATCAGAATAAAATCAAACTAAACAGAGCGATAAGAATAATGTGGATTTTAAATCCTGATACACTCTTAACAATGTCCTCTGCCTTCCTTTTTTAGACAATTCCTCTCCTTTCACTTTCACAGGGTGCTTTGTACATTTTGGGTCCCACTAACTCCTTTAGTTTTTAGATTAGGGGGCAACCCACTATCTATCTAAGTGGTTCTGAATCTTTTTACCCCTGAGCTTGATCTTGTACTGTACTCCTTTACCTACTAAAGCCTCAAGGTTTTCCTTCCTTATAGCTGAGTAGTTCTCCACTGCACAAAAGTGTCAATACTTTTCAACCTATCAGCAGCTGCTGAAAAAGCTGTCTCTATTTCTCTGTAGTTCCTTATCACATAGAGCACTGTTTTCTTCATCTTTGACTTTCAGTTCATTAACCCTCTTTCAGGTTGATTGTATGTCTTATTCAGAGCATCTCGACAGACTCTATCTCCTGACCTACTCTTCCTGTGATTTTTTTTTATTTAAAGAGAAAAAAAAAACAGGAAAAAGGTAGAAATATTACAGAATTTCAAGAAAAGAAGATAAACAGTAAGAAATCACTAGTTGATAAATTACATATTGTTCTTTTAGAAATAGTTATTCAAGTTACAGAATGAAAGCACACAAAGTGGACCCTTAAGCAGTGAGAGTGCAAACAGATCTGTTCAAAAATCCAACAAGAACCTAGAAATATGGTCATCAATCCCACACATCTAAACATACATGCAGCTGTATCTTTTATAGTGCTTCCTATTTCCTCTTTTTTTACAATAGCAATTATACATTTCTAAAATTTTATTTAAAGAGAAGGAAAAAAAAGCAAAACAGAAAAAAGGGTAGCAACAATACAGAATTCTAAAAGAAAAAAGGAGAATGAGAAAAAGCCCCAGTAAGAAATCAGTAATTTATAAATTACATACAGTCATCCTGGATGTAGTTGTTCAAGTTACAAAGTTAAAGAGTACGTAGTAAATATTCAAACAGTCAGACTACAAACAGTTTTGCTCAAAGATCCAACAAAGATTCAGCAATATGGTCATCTATTTTACACACTCAAACATACATGCAGTTATATCCCTTAGAGCGCTTTCTTTTCCTCTCTTTTTTACAATAGCAATTACACATTTTGGTTTTATTACACTTGTAGTTCTTATTTACTTTTTACACTAGAGATATAATATGATATTTATAAATATGATTCTTATTTATTTCACTAATGAGGACAGTGAAATAAATAACAGTGGAGCAGTGTTCCTTTTTCCCCGCAGCCTTGCCAACATTTGTTATCAGTTGATTTCTTGATGGCAGCTATTCTTTCCGGAGTAAGGTGAAATCTCAATGCTGTTTTAATTTGCATTTAGCAAATGACCAGTGATGGTGAATATTTCTTCATGTATTTATTTGCCATTTGTATATCTTTCTCTGAGAACTGTGTGTTCATCTCAGATGCCCATTTTTGGAGAGGGTCTTTGAATTTGGGGGGCTTAATGTTTTTCAATTCTTTATATATTCTGGACACAACTCCTTTGTCTGAGGGGTTGCTGGTTAAAATTTTTTCCCACTCTGTTGGTTTTCTTTTCACTCTGTTGGTGATTTCCTTTGAAGTGCAGAAACTTTTCAATAATGTGAGATCCCATTTGTTGATTCTTTGAAGTGTTTCCCATGCTGTTTACATTTGGTTCATGAATTCTCTGCCTACCCCTATGTCTCCAAGACTTCTACCTACCTTGTCTTCCAGTAGATTTAGTGTTTCTGTTTTAATATTGAGGTCTTTGATCCATTTAGACTTTAGTTTTGTGCATGGTGATATGCATGGATCTAGTTTCAGTCTTTGGCATGTAGAGAGCCAATTTTTCCAACACCATTTATTA